>UELU01148168.1:20232-69842 GCA_900490025.1 Megastigmus dorsalis
ATTTTCTCGTTGTAATATTGTTCTTTTATCCCTTGCGTATAAAAATAATTTATAAAACAGATCCGCGCGTTGATTGCGTTTAAAGGATCGAAGGTATAAATTGCACCGTTATCTCGTATCATTAACATATTTCGCTTTCTATTAATCGTCGCGAGTGCTTTATTATTACCCTTTTTTTTCCTTCCTTGGCTTTTTCTGAAAAGCCTTTGTACGAATCCGTTAAGCTTTATATAATTATACGTACATGTATAGCTGAAAGTGAATGTACCGCAAAAGTGTTTAATCTACTTCATTAGCATAAATTAAAGCGTAACTCCTTGAAAATGTCACATTCAACGTGGAAACATGCTAAAGGTTTATACCCAGTTAACAATATTATTTTTAACTTTAGTCAAATAAATTTCATCGTTAATCAATAATATCTACAAACTCTTACTCTAATGATACGTTACGATATATTTACGAGGTCTAAAAAGTAAAACATCGCGTTTCGAGTAGTAAAAAAGAAAAATATGAAAACATGGTCATAGGGAAAAACTAGGCCTAAACATTAGTATAACTCGATAATTTGGTAATGGCCTTTAGAGATATAGAATTGTGTTCGTAGCAACTAGTTTTACCATCTATAAGCCTATAGCGAGTCGTTGATTATTGCTTCATATAAACCAGCGTGAATATCTGAGTGAGTTTACTAATCGGGTTTATGGCTGTCTTACGCGCCGTATTAAATTATCTTTTTTTTTTTGTTACTATAAGGCTTATCGTAACGCCAGCCGTCTAAAAATAATGATTCTATATACACGAGCAAATGGAATTATCTTGGTACAGCGTGACCCTATTACCGAGCTTTTTTTTGCGACTATTCGTCGACGAGTATAAACCGTTCTTATTAATATTACAATGTTGTTACACATTTCATCCATCTATCTATCTCAAGATGTCGTACACAGTATAGGCATTTTTAATCAGCTCATACACACACGAGCGACACGCGAAAATAAACCCGACGAGAGCGTCCATCAAGCTGCCCACCAGTGCCAAGTTCAATTAATACAAATAAACGCGGCTCCGATCCGGACCTCCTCAACCACCACCGTAATAATAATAAATCACTCGCTCAAACATATAATCGTCAAGGGACAAACACTCGTTATGCCCATTATATACGTACGCAGGCGTAAAAAGACGCGTCGACGGGTAGATTAACCAATTGTCACCGAAAAAAGTCTCAAAGCTCTCGTTTCCTGCAGCGGCGCGCTCGCGCGACTTCTAGCTCTCGTTGTCACGGAAAATCGCGCGTATGTATAGCATAGCGCGAGGTGGAAAAGCCGGTGCGCTTGTGCAGCGATGTACGTAGACCGGCTCCTTATACATTGCCGATTGGTGCAATCGGATGAGCTCTTATATATGTATATATATATGTGTGTGCTCCTGTGTACTGGACATATTACACGCATGCGATGGCAGAGCCGATTCTACGCTGCACCGTATACGCGTACGCGCCTCGATGCGTCGCGGGTCACTCAACCATACTTTCTCTCCCCTGCGCGTTGCTGATGCTCCTCTCCCTATACATATAACAGCCGCTGCTGCTGCTGGTACGGCATTATTATTGCTAGACGCGCAAGTGAGGCTAAAGAGGGGAGACATACTTAATGGTATATATGTGACGCTTAATAATGAAATTTGTCGACGAATGTGTAAGTAGTCTGCCTCTATCTCATTCTCTCTCTCTCTCTCTCTCTCTGTGACTCTCTTCATCTCACGCATGGCTTGTCTCTCTCTCTCTCTCTGTCTCTCTACAGAGAGAGTATTATAGTTGGACCGAGCTGCGTCGAGTAGATTCGGTTCAGTGGCTTGAATTGGATTCTATCAAGGTTAAATGCGGACTCTGAGCTTTGGCTTTGCTGCACGGCCTGTTGCAGTTTAGCGAGACTGCGAAATGTTGATAAATATTGCACAACGAGTCGTAGCGTAAATTTTTAGAGACGGCTTGGACAGCGTAACCGTCTGATTTTATTCTATAGTATACTAACTAAATCGTCTCGATTTACCTGTATCATAAATAGTAGAGTTACCGTAGCGCTGTAGTAAAAGTCCCATTATCTTTTTTAAAAAAGTATCACGTGGTCCTCGCTGCAAGTGTACGCGTTCGAGAAAAACAAATAAATAAAAGTTTCTTAAAAGAATAATTTGGACGATGCAGGGATGTTAGTGCTCTTAAATGTCGGTCGTCGAGCAACGAGTCGCCGGGAGAGGAAGTCGCGCCGAGAGGGAATGTACATAACAGAAGTGAACGGAGAGTAGATAGAGAGAAAGGGAGAAAGAGAACCACGTGGACGGATAGAAAAGAAGAGAGCTGGAGGAAATAACGAGGAAATCGCAGCAAGAGAGAAAGCGTCGCTGTGCACACAAATATATTTGCTTTGGTCTCGCTTGCGATGGTGTAGTAATAATCGATTGGCGCGTGAACCCACCGCGAAAAAAGAGTAACGTCTCGTGCATCGTCTGTATTCCATAATTTTATTATTTGTACTGGGAGGACTTTTGGATTGCAGGTGCCGCGCGCAGCATCTTACGTGTGTTTACTTTCTCTTTCGTAACGTCGACCGGCGTCTTTTGGGGAACCTCCGAGGTATCGCGCTTATGTAAGAGGAGCCGTCGCCCTTCCTGTCCTCTATAATTAGCCTTGATTTCTATCTCTCTCTCTCGGTAGCGCGCTTATCGATACACGCGTATACCGAAATAGCGCATTAGATTATTTTCGGATGCGATATACGTTGCTCGTAATTATCGTCCGGTGCATATATTACATATTACGTTGTGGTATATCGAACGCCTGTTACACGCATTCGTCGAAAGTATAATCGGGGTTGCGCAATCGAGTTTAAGACCCGAATTCTCTCTTGCCTTACTAATCTGTGCAATTATGTAATGCATAGACTTTGATTACGCGTAACTTTCAGCATCGATTTATCACGGTAAACTTTCTCACCTTGTATATACGGGAAATGAGTTGTTAATGTGGAAGAAAGTAAAGCGCAATTTCTCTATGTGTATAGCCCAGATTTTTCGTAAAACAACCTCGATGCAACCATATTTAGCTAAAACGATTCATTATTTCGATTTGTATTTTATATCAATTTAAATTATTACATCGTGTGTCGCATTAAAATAAATTTATTATGAAATGCGCATTCTTAAAATTCTCTATCGATAACTTAAATTTGATTAAATTACAGCTTTTCGCGATGAGCTAAAATTATTTTTTATGTAAAAGATAAAAAGTGAATTTCGAGCTTAAAGTATAGTCGGCGTTTCTGATTGAATAACTGAAAATTGAAGTTCCGCGAAATTGCCTTCTGCTTTTTTGGGTCACGAAATTCATTTACGCCGAGTCTAATGTAAAAATGTTAATGATACACACGTCAACCAAATCGTCCTTATCCCAGTACAATCTTAAATATCCCCATAGAACTGCCAAACGAAATTGACAGTGTACACAATGCGTTTGACACAGCAGCAGAAACAATCGATTGTCGATCGAACGACGAACTAATCGCGAAGTGTATACATAACGCGCATGAAAGTCGATAACATACTCGCGGTCCGATCCAAGTAATCTCTTTATACATTTTGTAAACTCGAGGATCGAGTGTCCCCGAGGCGCTTCACGGAATACAACAATCGTCGTCGCGCGCGCGCTGAAAGTCCATATACCCGCTTTATTGTATATAGGCTCGAATACTACAGACATCGTAAGCAGCTGCGTCGATATGGACGATTGTATTATCGGGTGCACATGCACTTCCTAGTCGAAAGGAACCAAAAGTCGGACGGCGGTGAAATTTCGTGCCGGGACGAAAGGGGAAATGGATTGCGAGCGCGATCGAGCGGAAAAATTGACTGGACGAGACAAACGGTCTGCGCCTTCGCTTTTCTGTTCGGAGGCATTTTTCTCCCGCGGGTTCTTTTCAGCTGATTCGAAAATGCGGCTCGGTTAATCGTTGGATCTTGCATGGAGAAGGAATTGCCGACGCGATAAAGAATTACACAGTTGAAGAATGAAAATGTAAAGGGTTTTACTATAGGCTTGAATTTTGATAACATCGTAGTGAACGATAAAAATTGCATTGGTAAAAGTGACCATAGAGGTAATGTTTTCCAAGCGATATAGAACGTTTCTATAATTGTCACGTGCGAACAGATGGATGTCTTATATTTGGCTTCATGGAGGTGACAAAACAATAAGCGTTGTTATGATAACAGAGAGTTTGGAGAATGCAGCTGGTATCCTGAAAATCCATTATCAATAGTAAAATAACAAATGTAAATACGATTACTTTGCAGATTACTAAATTATAAACAAGATGAAATTTTTCAAAACGTATACATTGCCGAAAACTTAGTGCAAACTGTGCTTCGGTTAAATAGACTGTTTGAAATAACGCAAGTATATATATATTTAAATTACATAAAAACTTAAAAATAATTGTGCTTATAATAAAACTAAATACAACAGATTTTGATCTAATTGACTTTCTGAAAGAGAAAGTTGGCAACGGCAAAAATATGTACATAAGTATGTGATTCACTTGAATCTCCGAGTTTTTTCGAGTTATTGACCGGAAACGTGTGCATATACGTAAATTTTGAAACGGTAATATCGTTGAGTTCATAATTATATCCAGAATCATTCCATTTATTTTTCATCGTAAACCAATCTACTACTGTCTACTTGATCACGATCATATGAAACTACTGACTACTTGATCACGATCATATGAAAAAACAAAACATACAGTGCACTTTTTTACGTTAACTAAAATTCAATAAAAATGTAGTTAAAAAAAAGTGAAACGCGCAAAAAAAGGAACTGCAAAACCGCACTTCCTGCTTAACGACTAATATGATTAGGAGCAAAGTGTAGTCACTGCTATAGTGGTGAAGACATCGGGCTGATTTTACGGCTCATCAGTTCATGAGTCATGTCTCTTATGCAGTTCGAGGTATTTCTATATCTTCTTCCACGTACATTAGTATATGAAATCATGAGTAATGAGCCATCGCTAGAAGCATCTTTTCTTTGCGCCCGACGTTGCAACTCGATTTGCTTTTATTGTTTCAATTTTAACAATGGAACACAATCCAATTATCTTGCTGACTTATTTTTCCAGAAACAACATTTAACCCCCTCGCAGGTTTCGTAATTAAGAAAATACAATAATAATCGTAATATTTTCCCTTTTGAAGTGTTCAATACCAAAAATTCAGCTTCATAGCCGCACAGATAAGTTACGCGTCAATTTTTTTGTTCGACAATTCGACTTTACACAGATAAATAAACGGTATGACCGCAGTTCGAATATAAAAACAAGAACGAATCGAAAAATTGAAACCATGTCGCAATCCAGCTACTATTTATCTTTAAACACCTCTCGCGAGACGCGCCACCGTTTTATTTTTTTTTTTGTACAGCTGTGTAGCAATAATAGCACTTTACGTAACGAAAATTGAATTACTTTATTATACCAGTTTATTGACTCGACGGTACAGATACGGGGAAAAAAGGCCGAGGAAGAAAGAAAGACACTTCTCTGCGAATGCAAACGCGATGAAGAGTAAATGATAATAAACGAAAGGAGAGAATTTTGTAGGCCGCGCTAGTAGATTGCGCAAAAGCAACGAAGCAGGATAGATTCGCCGAATGAAAGCACAAAAAGGATCATCGCCCGCACACACACACACACACACACACACACAGAAACACTCTGTGCTACGACGACTACAATGCAATTGAGCGTCTTATATACGGATATGAATTGCGCGGAAAGACGTTGCGCCTGCCTGGCACACCGGCCGAAACCCGATATTACAAACGGTTCATCTAATTTTCCAAGTATATTATACATCGCTCGCTCGTCCTTTCTTCTCTTCCTCCCCCACCTTTCCAAAGCTTTCTCTTCCGACGATTTCGCCTCGGTCTGCGCCATCCAGTTTCCCCAATTTAAATACAAATGACGCGTGGCTTTGTGCTGTTGCATAAGTAAACGCGACCGGTACACACACACACACACACTGGAGAACCAAATAACGCGCATATGACGATAACAAAAAGAAAAAAGAAGAAGAAGTATAATATTACTTTGGGACTACATCATGTGCACATGTCGATTATTTGAAGAGCGAGACTTTGGGTATAGAAGGCATTTAAGAGGTATAGCGAATGGCTTTTTAAGTGAGTTTTAACGCGATGACGAGTGGATTGTTAAGAGTGAGAAAATTATTGGAATTTTAAACGGCTCGAAGATGCAATTACGATGGAGCTTCGATATCGCGCACAAGATAAACGCCGCTAATTCGGTGTATAAATAGTGGCCTTATATCTGAGAAATGTATACAGTGAAAGTCTCGGATCGATGTGACCGCGCGAGTCGTTGGGATCGACTAAATTAAGACGGATAGAGGATTTAGCATGAAGATATTATAAAATACTTCGATCCTTTCCTTTTTCTGTCTGGAAAAAGAAAACTCGTTACAGCCAGATCCGATCAGAAATTACAAGGTTATTAATTCTATGATCTTGTTAAGCTAATTGTAGGGGTATTATTTTTACAAGTATACCGAGAAGCCGCATATAAATAATTAGATATTCTCGAAGTTTATTACTTATTCACCACTGCTTACTTTAGAGGAGTTTAACGGATCAAGTATATATAGGTTTTTATTCATGCGGAAAGAATCGCGGAAATATCTGTATACTAAAAATTCATAAATTGTACATATACGAAAAATGTAATACAAGGATTACTTCGTAGTGTTTTTATTCTTACCTAGTACATATAAATTAAAATTTCATAAGTTCTGCAAGTTCTTCTATCTGTGCTCGTTTATAAAACTTCAGGAATGACATTAAACTGATTTAAATTCATAAAAAGTCCCGATTCATCTCCCGAGCGAATTTATATATAGAAATATATACAGAAAAATCAAGATTATTCACGTGTATACAATCTGCATTACTCGTATAAGCAAAAAAACGGACTTGCGATAACCGTAGCCACATACATAATCGCTGCATCTATGATAAACGCGTTCGCAAATAATAAAAAAAAACGTCCAGGCGTACTGCATATGTAATGTCACCGGTACAAAAATCGCCGCTACACGACTGCAGCAGCAAGAAAGAGATTCGCAGCCGCACGCATGAAAGAATATCGTGGCATATGTACTTACTCGTTCTCTCTCTCTCTCTCTCTCGTATACACGCATGCACACTGCACATGCACACTAGAGAGAGAGAGAGGCGGTACAGCAAGTGACGCTACTAGATTAGAAAATTGTCTTTTTTATGCGCTCGAAAGGTCATCAGCCCGTCTCGTGTCGTCGTCGCCGTCGTCGTATACACACATCGGCAGGCAACAGTATAGCCATGCAGCTTTTGTGAGATCGGTCTTCGTCGTGCCGACTATATGCGTTATGTAAATCTGCACGTACGCAGCATCAGCACGCACTGTAACGTTGAGCAATGCCGCGCGAAATTTCGTGCGCACGTGCATTTTTGCTTCTCGCCTATAACGAACTTCTTATATTTTTTCTCGTTGCCCTTTCCGTGAAATTTTCCTATATTTCGTTTTTCTTTAATGACGGTATTAGATGCGTGCGTATGTGTGGACATGCACATTGGGTCTCATCCGCGATTGCTTATGTGCTTCCGGTTACGAATAAATATCTCAGGGGGGGGGACTTTCGTTTCGTAAAAAAGAAATATGCGACGACACGCGAGATTCGACCGAGTGTGACGCAAATTTGGTTGATGAAAGCTGTGCGCGTGTTTATAGTCGGGTTTGGGATTGATGTATATCAATGATCGAGGTGCGATAGTCGCGGTGATATATAGAGGTACACGGGTGAGAGATTTTGGAAGGGGGCTATTTTTGTTGCTGCTTATAATTTATTACTTGAAAGTCAGATACTTTTGAAAGTTTACTCGACACTTTTCTCGGTTTCGACAAAAACTGCATTTGAAATTTTGATCTCTGAAGGCTGGAATAATGCTGATGGAACTACGCATCTAACGTGTGTTTTGATTTATTCTTGCTGTCGCATCTTCGCATGCCATATTCGCGATGTTGTAGTCTTGTAAAACATATTTTAGGATCTATTTAATGTTGCTCATTCAACGATGTATGTGAATTAAAAAGTTTTTTAAATCTGTGATCTGTCGCATAACTATTTTATCAGTTTGCACGTTCTATTTTATACAAGTTTTTGTGCACTACTATCGGCATTTACTGACCTTACGTGAGTTTTTCAATCTTCGCTTAAGCATTATATAAATATTCTAACGATTAACGAATTGTTGCGCAATGTGTGCAGTCCGATATATATAAAAGATTTTTTATTGCTAAAAGGAAAAACGTTACTTTTAGTATTGCACTCTGACCAATACCGGACAAGTCAAATGTCAAGTATAATTCATTTGGTAATTTTCGCGTAAAATGTTGCTTTCTCAGAAATGCTAAATAACCAGAATATGCAATTTCGTAAAAAAAAAAGTACAAATTTTTCGAAAACAAAGTTTGCTAAACGTTGTCTTCTAAAAATACATATATAATTTATTAAGGCTTTGCTTTTCATTATCGATCGTTATACGATGAACAAGAACTGTCTTATAAAAATCGAATACAACTTTGGCAAATAAAATAGATGCGATGAAGGTATATTCTAAAGCGTGATCAATTCGGCGCTGCTCTGAATGGCACACAGAAAGTGGAACAATCATCCTCGCGAGATGAAACGGAATTTCTAATCGCTGTTATACGTCAGCCAAACGTATAACGCGCAACACTCGCAAACCAAACCAACACTCCATTAAATATCAATAATGACAACGTGTCCAACGAGTACATAAAAATCTCCAACAGCCACAGTAGCAACAATAAAAAAAAATATATAACACCGGTGCTCGCGGCGCATCGCCGGGCAAACAATCGACTCACATTGGCCAGCCAGAAAAAACCCATAAGAATCGAGGCCATACTCGAGAGAGAAAGAGATTTCCACAACAGCATCGAAATCTCGCTCGTATCCTATGGTGCCGTGAGCATGCGAGTGCAAGTGCAGCGCGTCATAATTGCAGACCCAGCTGAAAACAAACGCGTGGCGTCGGGAGTGGAAGCGTTTAACCGGGTCAGTCAGTGGCACGAGAGTTGGTACAAAGTGAGAGCAGCGGCAACTCGCGGGACAGTTTGATTTCGACGCCGATGGAGCGGCTTATATATATTAAGTAGTTTATCGGGGAGAGAGAGAGAACGGCGACCTCGACTGCACGAGACATTCTCGCGTTTTCGAGAGTCTCCTGCCAGTAGCCGAGAAAGAGTTGTATAGGTAAAACTGTCTGGATACCGTCGAGGATGGAAATTTGCATCGATGAGGATGTCGTTTATGTGTCCGGTGGAACATTCGCGTTCCTTTGCAAACGTTTCGATAATAATAATCGATGTTTGGATATAGGCTAGACGCTTATAAATGTAATGCATCGATCGTTATGGATTTTTATGGGATATTAGGTCGCATAACGTGAAAGGAGATCTCGCGTAACGGTGAAGTTGCACTGAATGCACTAAAGTTATAATGAACTTTTGAAATTTGAGCGCGATTGAAAATCTTGTCAACTTGTTATGACGTGCCATAATCGAACGTCATAGCTATCGCAAGCATGACGATCTGCATATCAATAGAATAGTTTGATTTTTCAAAATATTGAAATTCAACGTGCATTCAGAGAACGCATTGCCGCGGGTTTTCAGACTTCGTTGAAAGATAACATCGCTCTGACGTTTCTAAATATTGTCACAAGGAACGAAAGAATTCGTGGTTTTTATTTCACACCTTATCTACCGCTTTTTTTCCATACCACAGTATGTTTTTGTAGAATGCATTAGCTTTTTATGACTTGGAAAACTTTTCTATGTCAGGGTTGGAAAATTATTTAATTAAATTAAGTTATTCGTAAAGTATAATTGCGAGATTAAAATTAACTTGCATAAAATAAAGAAACTACTGATATATTATTTTATATGAGTATGATTGCATCGATATTTATTATCAAGTAATAAATATTATATATTGGCACGTGCATATGTTTCACAAAATGGAATAACGTTTAGTTTAGCGTTTAACTATTGAGTGTAGCGAAAACTTGGGAAAACATCGATACGAACTCAGTAAGTTTGACGTCAAGGTAAAAAAAAAATCGATCCCAAATACTGTAACCTCCCGATGGATGTGTCGCGGCAAGAGTGCGTGATCTGAGACACGAATCGTGTGACTTCGTTAATGGCACGGCTATATTTTCATTCGAGGAACAATCGCAAGCTGAAACGAGCAAATGCGCGATAAGAGTCGGGTGAAATTTAAGCGTAATTCACGTATTAATGAAGCGATTGGATATATTTGCGTATACCTATACATCCATAATGCAGTATCGATTATTCCTTTTACTTTTTTCAACATTTGCGAAAATCCAAATACGTGTTTTATTTTTCAATGTTGCAACAAGTAAACGTTATAGATATTTCTATACATACCTTCCGGAAATCTAACAAAATATATAACAACCATCTACGATTTTCACGTCTCTCGGTTTGAATTCTACTCAATGAGCTGCACCATCTTTAATGAGAACGCACATCGACGTCTCCTCATATTTGACAAAATCAATGGAATCTTCGAGATTGACGTTAAGCAGTCCAGAACATAATTGGCATGTCTCAACGTCTGTCGGTCGACAGTCCTCGCGGATTCGTGACGATCATGGAAATTGCTCTCTGGCGCAATAATAACGACCAAGCGGTCTCATAAGTCGCCTGGTGGTTAATTGTGAATTTTCACACGAGAGTGTAAAGGAAATCATCGTAAAATTGAAAAGTCACAGGCGCTAGTTTGGATTTCCGTCGCTATATATTACGTTCCCCAACTCGTTTATACACGATATGTACACATTTGCGTTGTGTAACGTCCTTGTCATACGTATATTATATGTACGCGTATACGAAGCTTTTATCATTTTTACGCACGATATGTACGGTCGGTGTTTCTCATCGCTTCGATATACGTTCGGCTCTTCGGAGCTCCAACGCGTGCGTTCCGTCAAAAAATGGTATCGTCTTTGAAGTCTTATCTCGGCGGCGGTTCGTGCTCGGAGATGCGGTATGCAGAAAAATCGCCGCTTCTTAAACAGGAAGTTATATATACTTCATTATCGGCGAGAAATGTTTTATCGAACAAAGAATATATATCGCAATATTAATGCGAAGCTATAAAATTATTGGTTATATATTCATACGTGAAATATTGATCTGGATGATCGGTTACTTATTCAATGTCTACATAAACTTTAAAATTAATTTTTTTTTATGCAAGGCGAAGAACATTCTTAAATGTCGGAATTTTGAAAATTTTTATAAATCAGCCGCTTTTAGAGGCACACAAATGGCAAAATATTGATTATTCTTTATCGATATTGGTTTATTTTCGAATTACCGTGACATTATTCACATTCGAAAGTTGATAAATTGCATGCCTTTCGAAATAATTTTGAATTTATAAATATTATATGATTTTTCGTTTCTGTTCTCCGCTCAATCGAATTATATATACCTATATTAACTCAGAGTTTCCACGGCTGACCGATGTTAATCAACAGGCTTGTTTAACTCGAGTCCCCGTTGTTATCGCATCGGGTGTCGCATATACTCACCCAGCTCATCTTTGACAAACGCGCGCAACTCGACGCCGAAACGTGCAGACCAGAGCGTTGATAAGTCGCTCGCTCACGCTTTCCATCTCTCGCAAACAAATAATAGAGAACGAGGCAAGAAGAACGAAGCAGAAGAAATTGCGATATACATCGACTCTGAGCGTTTCTTTTCGGGACGCGAGTCATCGATTCTCGCCGTGTCACACGCGGCTTTTCCCCGCAGACTCCGTATAGATGCTATCGCTCATCCGCAGCATCCGCACAGGCGCCACTTGGCTCGAACAATAGACCTTGTAAAAGTCCGCCGAGTCTTTGTTCAGGTATACGGGATGATTTTTCACCGACCGGCTGGGGGATCGATGGACACGTCCAGGTAGGAAAAACTCGAGGATCGTTAAGGAAGAAAAGCGCCGGATTATTCTTCCTATATCGGGGAGCAAAATTTCGGGTTTGTCGAAGGTGCGGCTATAGGTTGCGTGTACCAGTTGCCGAAACTGAGGCTCGATAATTTCGACATATTCTCGCGACGACGATTAGGCCGAGTGAAGAAAGTGAAACTGAAAGTTCCTTTGGGTGAACGCGCGGCTTTTTAGATATTTTACACCGTGTATATGTCGGGCCGAGGTATAGAACGAGACGTCGAGATTTATTGATGGATGGTATGAGAAAGTTGTTTGTTAATCTATTTTTATGGGTGGATTTTACGGCGTATCGGTTTTTTTTTTCGTATAATATTTTAGGAAGAAGTTTTTGCGAATCCTTTGATAGCGAAATCGGGATGTGAATTTAAGATTGACGCAGAATTTATGCGTTTTCTAGAGTGCATTGCACGATTATACAGTTTTAATAGTTGCAAACTTTTAATAATAATTTTAATCGATATTGTTGTGTGTGTATTGTTGTATAACTGTGCAAAATTCTTGCGAAATCCGTTAAAAAGGTATCGTATATACAGTTCAGTATTCACATAAATCATTTCTTGTGAAAAACCGATTCGTAGAAAATTTTCCATCTTTAAAAATGAATTCTCAAACGGAATAACATTCCGCGTTCTAAAATTCTTTCTCGATATTTTATTGCGCTGCGGGCAAAGAATTTTTCTAAATTACAGCAAAGATGAGTTTACCGATATTATAATTATATGCTTTTAATACATCATTATAATATAATCTACAGCAAATAATACTTTGAAGGTATAGCACTGCGTTTATTGCATGTTAAAATATTTCAAATGTCAAAGTAAAAGTGGCATTAGACTTTTAAAATACACTTTTTTTTTCTCCCAACGATTGTAACAGCCGAGACTTTGCAATTACTTCTAAAGAAGTAGAAAAAACGTACGAAAGAGATTTGTTTTCCAAAAAATACGCAAGAAAATCAATCTCGAGTCATAACCAAGTCGAACGTGTAAAAATAATAAAATAAAAACAAAAACAAAGCATAAACAGCCGCAAACGGGCGTAGAGAGAGAGAGAGAACCGACCGCAACAGGTGGTTCCGTTCGGGCAGTCGTCTCCTCGGCAGCGTGCACCTCGTTAAAGTGTCGTTTTTAAACGCCCAACAGCAGCAGCAGCAGCTCGGCATAAGCGTGGCAGATAAGAGTAACGCACACTCATCACGCGATTTGCCGATTTCGTGTATCGCGCTCACGTGGAACAGCTCACGTCTACCGTACACTTCGCGGGTGTGCGGCGCAAAGTATACACACACACAGTGCAAGTGCAGACCGATCGAGAGCCGCGGTCGTCTATGCGTGTGTGTGTGTGCAGCACCGAGAAAAAAAATTTCTTTTCGTTTCTCTGGCTCTGCTTGCTGAGTCGTTATATATATCATGCGTAGCAGTCACGTGAGTCAACCGGTGTGCTTTCGTTCGCGTCTTGTAAATATTGAAGTGGATTTTTCGTACCTTTTCACCTGTCGCTTCCTTTGTTTCGCGGCTTTGAAAACAGTGATTATACTTTGCGCGCGGCTTAGAATTTTTCAATGATGAATTGTGAGAAAAATGCAACTGTAAATTTGCAGTCGTTGATTGTTTATGATTTAGTTTCGATAGAGCTGTAGTTGCCAGTTATACGGTAGTATTACGTTGCTTTCTTATGAAAGGGTATAATAAAATTTGGACCAAATTATCATATGTTCTAGTTATAAAGGCAAACATTTGTTTAATAACATTCTTGATGTTTTAATAGTTTTGTGATGACTGTGGAGCCGCAATTGTTTAGAAGAACTTGATTAAACGACTTTTAAGAATGAAAGCACCGTACTTCATGAGTTATTTTTAGCTGAAAAAATATAGACCAATTTGCTTATATGCAAATTTTTCCAACCCAAATATGCGTCGAATCTTTTACTGATCTGATAAAAGTATTATTAATGATTCTTTTATAATTTTTAGAAAGTACTATTTTATGGAAAAGTTTATACTGATAAGACTGTGTTTGAAAATTAATTAATTATTAATATGGAAAACTTTCGTAATATCATCAGTTGTGTAATGGTAGACATTTCACTCTGGAATAATTTTCGCATTGGCTTATAAGAAAAAAGTATTGCATCTATCGACGACACAAAAATAACATTTTCCTCTTGACAACCAAGATTTTCACTTCATCTGTACACGCTGAAACTGCTTGCTCAGGCAATAACATCTGCAGAAAGAAATGCCATAAAAAGATGACCGATGTTCATGATGCGTATGCACGAGCATATTCCTAGCTTTGCAGTTTAGATATTTTACATTCGATTTCGGGTCAATTGGACAGTTCAGTCACTCTTTTTTTATCAAGAAGGAACGTCATTAAAATTTTTCAAGGGTTTTCCAACTATTTTATGCTTGATGAGCAATATGTAGATCTTATCAGTTTTTTCACATTCAATGCTGATTAATCAATGACTTATCTGTGAAGTACGTACAAAAAAGAATTTTGCATATGGAATACTTATCAGCTTACGGCACGTGACATTTAGCAACTTTCATTGAAGAACTATGTTGCAAAATGTATTTGAATGAAACGGATAACTATCCGATACCCGTAACGCTAGTAAAATTGTTTTAATTATTATGTACTTTTATTAAAATGATTCGTTAATTGTTGAGTGTTATGACTTGTGTTATATCACATTTCGTGTAAATCAAATATAATTATTTACGCAAAAAAAAGGAAAAATTAATCACACTTTTGACAAGCATTATTTAATGAAAAAAAGAAATAAAAGACTAAGTGGTTTTTGCGGTGACCCGCACTTCTGAAAACTAAAGCTTAAGGCTGCTCAATTTATTACACTAGAAAAGCAGCAACTTCACAATTTAAAGGTAAACAAGTGGTTTCTCTTCGATAGATGGGTATTTAAATAATATTTGTTTGTATTCCATAAAAATATAAAAATATGGTTAATAATTAATGGAGATAATAAATATATGGTTATATTAATAATACAATTTCTTGACAATTTTTCATTATGTATTGTTGGTGAAATGTTTTTAACAATAATTTTTTAATAAGATCTACTAGCAATAGCAACGTAACTTTAGCATAAGAGTCTGAATAAATACTTTAACATTTATAAAACCAAACTTTAAACATCTATTTTATTTTAAAGGAATTAAGTAAAATGTACGTTTCAGTAAATTGATTTAAATGGCGACATTTACTCAGACAGACGCTATCAACGCAAAATTAAAGAAAATTTCTCCACTTAGGACTGCGTCAAAACACTCGAAATTACTTGAGTTAAACCTGTAAAGAGAGAGCCTTTTTAATTTTGAACATCGCCCGAATAGTAAAACTTCAAAATAATTGTGAAATATGTACTTTTACTATCCACTTACAAGTTATAATATTCTTTTTGACAAAAACATTCTTTGTAAAATCCTCGCACATTTTAGTAACACAAAAGGATGAGTAAACAACGTCGTAACAATATTGATTAAAAAGGTCAACGATTCCATTTCCGCATCCCGTATAAGGTAGAAGATGATACCGATAGATAAGAAATTCATAACTAACGGGTTTTCCTCGAAATTTTGCGATCACGCTCACTTGGCCAGCAGACCGGAAATATGACTTTGGTTCCGCTGCAATTACGTTACCGGTTATAGCTGGTTTTGACATTCAAAACCCCTTTTCTCTTTGTTTATACCACGAGTTTTCTAGCTCACGAAACACGCGCGGCTGTTAGGCTTAATTGGATGAAAGTGTACAGGCGCATTTTCTCGCGAGCAAAAAGGGATCCTTCGATTTCTTTCGACTTGCGTGGCAATGAAAACGTACATCGTTACCATGCGTTGCTCAAAACTTTTACATGCATAACTATATGTATGCGAATTCATTGTGTGCGAAGTTTTTACATAACTTAACAGCAATTTAATCATAGAGTGTTTTTTTTTTGTTCCTCGGAATTGTAATTTTAAAGAGATATACGTAGGTTATTTGTTTAAAAAGGAATTTTGCAAAATGTCGGGTTCGAAAAATATCACTGCACAGTGTTTGCCAAGTATGAGAACGTTGGTGAAGTTGAATTGCATGCTCCACAATCATGTCAAATCAGTTATTGTCGTTAGTTCCGCTAAATTTTTTTTTGTTCACGCACACAGGAAAATAAGCATACCAAATTGAACGAGGAAAACAATCTGCTCACTTTTGGTCATTTTCACTTTTTCTATTGTGGGCTATTAATTATTTTGGTAATATTGAAAATTGAAAAGAGATTGGGTTATCGATTTCGATTGAACAAGTGTAATACACTAAACAATCGTAATACTAAATATACCTAAGACAAATTGGAATCTGTTTATTAAATCATTTGATTAAAATTACAGACCCAATCGCACTGTAATTTAGTTAGTACTTGTCATTAGCAAACTTAATTTCTTGTAATTAGAAAAATATGTTACTAATGAGTGTTCTTAATCTGTTGAAAAATAATTTCTAAATTTAACTTAAAGAATGGGTACCATAAGTTAATGAAATTTCAACGTAGGTATTTGATTTTGGAGGAATACTTCTAAACGATAAATAATGTTTAAACATTAACTTTTTATCGAAAAACACTTGTAACTTCTTGATTTGTGGTTTACTTTATTTTAGCTTTAATTGATGCGTGTTTAGTGATCGTTTGATTATATTCAATTGAAGTTCTTTGTACAGATTTTAGATACTTGAACGCATATGTTCGGCTACCTAGTTTCATAGTTTTAAATCTTTTATGCGTTTATTTTGATTTTTATATGCGCTTAACACGTTGATATAAAAGAAAAAAACTACCTAACATCAAGTCCCTGACACAGAAGCATTTAAACCGTTTCACCAGTACACAACTTGCACTACTGAACGCTGAATGCTAATGATGCAATTTCACTTTTAACCTAAAAATAAAAATTATCATCGAGAAATTTGATCGTTAAGTATACAAATTGCACTCATTTTGTGGCACTTTTTGTCCAGTAAATTCACCTCCTATGCTTTATTCCCTTCGCTCAAGATTCATTGTGTTGTGCTAAACGAACAAAAAAATCAATCTTATGCGAGAAAGTAGTATTCGTAAATGGATGCACAGACAGCGTTGTACACTTTCTTAACTGCGTCTTATTGCGTAAAGGGGTTGCATACAAGTATCGCTATCTGAATTTTAATTCTAAAAACTTTTCTTTCTGCCGATGCACGCGTAAATGAAACGTTATGTTCTTATAAAACGTTGGAGATAGTTGATTTCGATTAAATTGTTCCGTATAAGCGAAAGAAAACGTATTTAATATTTCTATACGATGCCTCGTGTTGCTTGCATTTTTTTTCATACATATAATATGTTATTAATTTTAATAATTTTACGAGACTATGCAATCATTAGACTGCAGGAGGACAAAAAAAAATAAAAATATTTTCTTTTTGTGTTTTCCAGATGATGCTCTCGATAACATGCGTGGACGACTTTCTGAACAAAGCTTTTCATAAGATTGGACTGATAGTAGGACGACATCCAGGATACTTTGTCATAATTCCTGTACTACTGGCCTGCATTTGCTTTACGGGTTATCAAAACATTAATTATGAAATCGATCCGGAATATCTGTTTTCCCCGATCAACGGGCCGGGAAAGACGGAAAGGGCGATTGTGGAACAGTATTTTAAAGTGAATTATAGCCATCTCTTTAATCTAGGACGAATTACTAGGCCAGGTACGAGTTTGCCCTTTAAAGTACTTTTGCGTGTGTAGTACCCCCAAAATCCCTCTCTTATATTTCTTTTCAAATTTTGTTTCTTGATTGTCGCGGTGCCAAAACTGGCAATGAATACGAAATCTTGTTCATTTGAAAAATATCGTTTGTATAGTTTATAAATTAATCTGTTATAAAAATATTACACGAACAGTCTTGCCAGATTCACCCTCGAGCTCAAATTTATATCCCATACAAACACGAATGTAAGAGGAAATTGTAACCGTGACGTTACAGGACGTTTCGGCCACATGATCATCATTCCGAAAGACGGCGACAAGAACATGCTGCGTCGGGCTATCTGGGAGGAGCTGAGGATACTCGACGACGTGGTTAAAAATGCCACCGCTACGTACGAGGGCGAGACTTTCACCTACGCGCAGATTTGCGCCCGTTGGCTGGACCAGTGCTTTAACAACGACATCCTCAATCTCGATCATGTCATCGAGTTAGTATAACCCCTCCCTCTTCTATTCCTCGATTGTTCTTTTCTTATAAGCGGGACACAATCTTCTTAACGAGACTGATTAGAAGCGATTCGCTTTACCGCCGCATATGTGCTCAATTGCGATTATGTCCGCAGTTGAATGTTTCATTTGGCTTCGTTGTATATGAGTAATAGATCAAAGCGATGTGCGTAGATTCGGTAAATAATTGAAGTGAAAGATTAAATTTATTTATGCCTAAATTTCGAAATTTATATAAAATTCCTGGAATCACTCGCTTTCTCTTTAAGTAGCTTTTATTCTTAAGTATAATGTATAACCACTTTTACTAAATCCGAATCAACCATTTCTACGCAGATTTCTCATCTCGTGTGAGAACGAAAATAAAGACGAATTACAATTCATGCTTTAACGTTTCAACGTTGTAATCGCGAACAAATCTCATACATCGGACAAAATTTCAGGCCAAAAATGTTTTCGTACGAATAGAATCTAGCCCGCGTAGCGCAATGGCAAAAGTGAAAGGTGAACAAAACTATATATAATCGACGCGTTATTATGGAAAAAGAAGTGTATTATTCATGTATACGGATGCATCGGTTTTTGGTCTCGTTGCATTATAATCGTTATGCACAGTAAAAGAAAGCGTATACACCAAGGTTGATCGTCGTTGTTGTTGTTCCGCAGCGACGTGGAGAAAGGAGCGTTAAATCTAACGTTTCCGGTGATGTTCAATCCCGTCACTTGGGACGCTCATCTGTTCCCTGTGTATTTCGGGGGCAGTGTGCTCAGCGAGGACTTGACCATAGAGACTGTGCCTTCCGTCCAGCTTGGCTACTTCGTCACCGTTGACAATCCCCGACAGAATGCCATGTGAGTGTGACAACTTTGATTTTATTCTATAATTACACGTTCGATTTTGGTGGTGGTGAAAACCAGTTTTACTCCGCGTGTGATATATACATATTGTCGTTGGTGGAATGTTGAACTGTGCCTATGAAGATCGCGCGACTAAAAACGCGTGTTCTTGAGCATCGAAGCTATAGTTGAATGTAGTGGGAAAAAACGAACACAAGGTAACGGCAATGTAAACATACATATATACGATTCGACGACTATTTTTATAATTTTTATGCTCCGCAATGGCATAATGAGGATTTCGAATAAATCTTGAGTCACGCTGGTCACGCATCTATGTATATGTAGTTACTCGAAGAAGCTAAAGATGCGCGCGGTTTTCTATATCGTGCGGGAAAAACTGACTTGATTTTCGTTGAATGCTCATAAACATAATGGTTCGTTAATCATTAAGACAGATATGCATAAAGATGCGTTGCGAAAGATGGTTTTGGTCAAGCCTTATTACTCACCACTATGACTTATTGAAGATAAAGGGTTTGTTTTAATGGTCGCGGTTCTTTTATTTGGAACAATTGACTTAATGTTTAACGATGATTCACATTTTGATAAACTTTTTTTTTAGAATCGCCGTTATTGTCGACGTCAAGAGATTTATATTCATAGTCATTTTAGCATTTTAATTGGCAGCACCCGACATTTCCATATTCTGTTCCTTATTGAGAAGTTTTAACCTTTGCATATTACTTAGTTTCAATGTATTTTAATTTTGTTTCCTATTATTTTTCTCATCTCTGGATAATTTATTACAATTTTAATAAAGCGTTTGTTTTTATACGTGTGTATTATTATTTTCAATGTGTAGAGCAGAGAATCGAGCTTGTTTATGTCGTGTAACAAATTGACGCACGTTCTCACAATAATTACCCGTAGCTCGGCTCGCGTGTCGCCTACGAAGAGCCGATGTGCTTCCTCATAAAATGCATTGTACATATGGTTCAGAGGAGTGGAAATGAGCAGAAGCAAAGTATTTACTTATCATTTACGTATGCCTACATCGTTACATATTTTATTTACATTATTATTAATTATGAAAAAATATTTCATATTTAATGTTTTGATTTGGTTCAAATGCAACACCTAATAGAAAGTATTTATTAAGCTTTTCAACTTTAAAAAAAGTTATTGGCTAATTAAACTTTATATAATTGACCTTCCATTGAATGATTTCTTTTGGTTTTATTTCTTTTACGCGTTAATCAACGACCAAATAATTATAGATTTAATTATTAATTATCAATGCCACCTTCCTCGTGTCAATATTTCAACTTCAACACTCAATAACAAATTATTGTAATTTACGAGATATTATAATTAAAAACAATAGACACGCCTCATCCTTATACACAAAGCTGTATATCATATCTGACTATCACATTTATCTAATATCGTAAGAAAAACATCCTCATACACCGATGACAAGTTATACAAAAACCCTTGAAATGCATCACACACGCGTGTCTCGTCCACAGAGGAGCAGCATGGGAGGAAGCCTTCCTGGACGCTGTGGGCAACGCCGAGGACAACTGCCTGTTCAAGCACATAAGCGTGGCGAGATTCGCCTCGCGGACGCTGGAGCTCGAGTTCGAGGCCAACACCCAAACTATCGTGCCCTACTTCACCAGTACCTTCGCCATAATGGCCCTGTTCTCGGTGATCACCTGCATGATGACCGACTGGGTGCGCAGCAAACCCTGGCTGGGACTGCTCGGCAACGTCTCCGCGGGCATGGCCACCGTGTCGGCATTCGGTCTCTGCTGCTACCTCGGCATCGACTTTATCGGCATCAATCTCGCTGCGCCGTTCCTCATGATCGGTAAGCTTTTCCGAGCTTTCAACAATGCTTATGCTGTATATATTCTCGTTGAGTGGAAGAAATGGATTTCCTTTTTGTTTTTTTATGTAACGTATCTTACGCGACGAATTTACCGGCTATGGGAGTTTTTCGTAACTCGAAGAAAGCTGTGGGATTTATAGTTAGAAATGGTTGGGTAAAGGAGTCAAACTGGATCGTTTGAGCTTATTTGCATGAAAACGTTTGGTGTACGGGAATTCCTGCAAAAGTTATTAAGTCGCCTTTCGTGCAGCGCGCCGTTAAAAAGCGACTAGAAAAACGAGACTCCGCGGATTGTCCATAGTTATTATTATATGCTCGGTGGTGATTATCATAAAGGAACCGTTTAACGCTGTCGGCGCGCAAATATGTATAATTTATTTATGCAAAGATTATAAATACCGGTAGGTGAAATAATTTACGTGAGCCACGAGGAAGCGAGCTATTATTAATTGCCGATTTGTCTGCCGTGCTCGAGCATGATCAATCACTGTTTTGTACAGTGGCATAACAACAATAGGGGCTGTCGACTTTAAAACTTAGAAATAGCATATTTTTGAGCTAACGTACATGTGGTACATGTGTTTAGTGGCAGTTTTTGGGAGAAGTTCATACTATAGATAAAAGATTCACGTAATTTTATAAAGTTTCGTTGATAAATAAAATATGTTATTTTGCATAAAATAAATTTTAGAATATATTTTATTTACAAACATGTCAAGTCCTTGAAATAAAGTATAATTTATATAGTTTTTTTAGCATTTTTTTAAAACACTAGTTTTTGCGGGAAAAGTATTATGTAAAAGCAAATGAAAATAATTGGAAGAGTTCTAGAGATGAAGGTAATATTAAATTTTTTTGTAGTAAATTCTTAAAAAAACGAATACCTGACAAATATTTTAATTATAGATTGGTATAAAATGTAAATCGCAGTTTTTTATTTGAGGACAAGGAAAAGTAGTATAACCGGTATTTTACCTTTATTTGAATTCACAATTAAGCTTATAGCTAGATTTACTTAACATTGAAATTTAAGTACTATATTATTAGAATTCTGTTTATACATATAGTAAAATTTTACTTGTTCGCTGATCTAAATAAAGAAACGTACGATCATCAACCGCAGTGCCAATCGAATTTTCCCAACTATATCACACAATCACGGGTCTCGGAATGTGGCCGCGGCGAATAATCGAGCTCGAGCAAAAGAAGAGCTGCGGCTCGTCGATGCGGGTTAAGCGTATTCGCGGGCGCAACCCGGCGCGCGACGCTCGACCATACGTTTCGAGAATGATAATAGGCGGCTTATGTGGCTGACATATAGCACGAGCTCGAAACACCGCGGACTCAAAGACGGACCAAGGCTGCAGTTGCTGTTGTATTATATATACGGCGGCTTGCTCGTATACCCCGCACCTTACCGATATTCTATTATATATATAAATTGGTTGCGGATAGGCGCGAGCGGCACGTACGCTCTTGCGTTGGATGCTTTTTAGCGCTTGCGACGAAGACGGGTGATGTTATACAAGGGAAAATGGACTGCAACTGATTTTATTGGCAAACAGTTTTTATATGGCGGGAGTGCAAATTGATATATGCGAGGTCGAAAAATTTGAGAATAGAGTTTTTTTTTTGTTATTTTTGAGGCGTGTGATGGAAATATTGATGGATGTTCATTATACTGTGAATATATAGTTAGGTTGAAGTTCACAGTATATTTTAAAAAAAAATTTGCAGATGTTTTGAAAAGATACACATTGATAATTAGTTGAACATGCTTAAAAGTGTAAATTTTAACACACTGATATACATAATAATTTATAATAACGTATATACTGACGGAATAACACTGTTTCCTTGACATTTTGACTGCAGTCTATATCAAAAAATTGAATTGCACATCAAGAACAATATTTACCCTATAGTACATATTCGACAAAAACCAAAGAACAACGCTGAACGAAAAACACAAAGAGCAGCCAAAGCTCACCGAAGCATAAGAGAAATAATGAAAATCCCGCTTGTGCCGCTCGCGTTGAATTTCTCCCGCGCGGCGTGCAACACAGATATTACGCGATACGGAAAATTCTCGCTCTCTCAGGAACGATAATATACACATCCCCGCGCAGTGAAAGTGTACAATCCCCCCCGAGGAAAGTGTTATTAGTGTTGATTAGAGTTAGGTGAAAAATAATCGAGCGTATACTTCTAGCATCCAAGCGCAGGCGTGAATCACACGCGATATATATATGTGGCAAGCTCGATTCGCGCGCAAATTCATATACGTGATTCATAGCGTGTGTCCGAGGGATATATATATATATAATGCGATCCTTCCGTAACAAACGTTGATTCAAGGTCTCGCGGTACATATAATACCGAAGTACGCGCGCTCATCTTGTAACACCATCAGGCGCACGTAGAGCGAGAGGATTAGGTTTGTGGGTACCAGAGGCGACGAAATGCATGGCCCGGGTTATATTTCAATCGGAGAGACGTGAAATTGATGACGAGAGAGAGGGAGAGAGAGAGACAAGGTCGCGAAGGCGGTGGTAGGCTATATATAAGCGGTGTGCCTTTTATGAATCTTAATTCGAACGCTTGAGGACTGTGGAAAATGTTGTGCAGGCAATACTATTGCGGCTATTATTGGCTGTTGCGTTATAATAGGTGTAAGCGGTTTGGTAGTTTTGCGCCGACCGCGTGTGTATCGCACGAAATTGTTTCAATACCTTGACTTAATTTCTACACTTTATATAACGACGGAAAGAGCTTTCTTGTTTGTAAGTCGGATTGAGAATCAATAATTTTATCGGATATGAATATTTATATATGAATGGGCGATACGATTGGCGTATTTGCCACTTTGATTTTGATACAGAATTGCCTAATCGATGGGTTAATTATTATTTGAATAGATACACTAATATAGTAGGGACAAACAAATTATAATGAAATTAAAAAAGTAAATTGGTTTTTAATTGACCGGTAAGGAATTGATAAATGAAAGTCGAAACTGTCCAGAAGTACCACCTATACCCTCCAATTTTAGCAAGCCTATAACAATTTCAAAGTTTCGAACCTCCTGCACTTCGAACTCAAAACCGCCCTCCACGACACACTCTTTATCTCTGACACACCGATGCTTATGTTTGTTTCTCGGGGGCTGCACACAGGAATCGGTATAGACGACACATTCGTGATGCTAGCGGCCTGGAGGAGAACGAACATCATGGACCCGGTACCCGAACGCATGGCCCATACACTGAGCGAAGCTGCGGTCTCCATCACCATTACATCCGTCACCGACATGGTATCCTTCTTCATAGGAATCATATCGCCATTCCCCTCCGTACAGATATTCTGCATCTACTCAGGTTTGTCTCACCTTTCTACACATCGTTACAATCGATATGTTCTGCGCCGCGGAGGAACTGTTCGAGAAGCAATCGTGTGTAGGAAACTGCGTATGAGTCGCGTAGCAAAATTTCCTCACACTCTTATCGGTGCGAAGATCGGTTCCACAGATTACGTTTGTTAAATGAAAACTTTTCAACTATATATTCTCGTCGCAGTTGGCTCATTTCGTTGCGCAACGAGAGCCCGACGCACTAAGATTTTTAAACGCGTACGCACGCTTGCGGTAATTCGCCCTCAACTCTATTAAAAAATCTCTTTGTGTAACAAAAAGCTTTTATAATATAATACACTGCACGCGTGCGAGAAATAGGTTTTGTCCATTCAACAAGTGACAAAACACACGCGCTAATGCCATCGCCAGAGAAAATAAATGGAATAGCCAACTCGCGATAACATAAGCGGGTCGGAGAACGCGCGCTGACAGATTATCAGATTAATTTCACGGCTGGGAAGCGCATTGACCACGGTCCATTTGGATCGGCGCGCAAAATCCTACCGAAGTAAGGCAAAACTCGTACCATCGATCACTCGAGTGGCTATACGAGCGTATAGAAAATATCTCGGTCCGCGTGGAGATGCAGGTTAGTCGCGGTGTAGTGTTGCATTCATTCGGACGTGCATGCACCACCACGTGACGCAATGTGTCACCGACTTCGCGCGCGCCTACATTTGTTCTCCGATTATTACCACGAAAATTACTTTACGCCTCTCGGGAATAGAATTTTGCTGTAGTCAATGTGCTTGTATTAGCTGCAGTCTCGTTTTAATAATTGGATACGAATGGAAAATTGTGACGCAGCCGCCCGACCGATTAAGTTTTATCGACCGAAACGTCGAGACTGTTTAATTACTTGTTTGCATTAATATTTGATAACGATAAGAAATTACAAGTCGTTTACAGCCCATCGATTCGACTATAATATTCCAATCAATTTATAATGGACGTGTGCCGTATATGGCTATATTATCGATTAGCCAAGCTGCAGATTGGTTTTCCCTCCCCCCAAAAAAAAAGAAACAGACATCTAAACAACCAATCGCACGTTATTTCCATCGACCTGCAGGTTTCGCCGTGGTGTTCACGTTCCTGTTCCACCTGACCTTCTTCAGCGGCTGCGTTGCCATAAGCGGCTACTGCGAGCAGAAGAATCTCCACAGTGTCGTCTGCTGTCCGGTCCAGCCTCTCTCCAAATCAGGTGAGTGTGCGAAATATTTAAGTATAACGGAGCGTAAGCTCGAGACGCTTAGTTATATAGGATTTTCCGCTTTCACCTTCTATTACGCTCACGCCAAGCGCAACGACGACTACGACGACGACGACGACGACCAGTCGACCTGTCGCCGATGTATATTATACGTCCATACCCGCGGCGTCGCAATCGCTTGCGCGCGTGCCTCTGGACGCGCGCATGTGTACATGTAATTGCCTCCTTTTCGAGCTCATTCGATCGAGACACCCCATCGTAGTGCGTTTACGCAGTAACTTTCGACGGATACATATGTTACGACGAGACGCACTGCGGCTTCCCTTTCTTTTTTAAAGACTATCATTAGAGCTGGAGTCCCTTCTTTTTTTTTTTTTGTTTTGCCTCGTTAGGCGAAGTCTGTAATGTCTTAATCGCGATGATACGATAAATGCGCTCGAGCTTTTTATTACAAGGAATTGATTTATAAGCGTTTACGAAGATGATAATAATTTTTATTATGAGTTTAATCATTTTTTGGAACTAATTAAATTACTAGCGTCCTATATATAGTTAAGTATATATATATAATGCGAGTATGTTTCGGTTTAAGGAGATACGATGAGATGAAATAAAACATAATTTTGTTATCGGTTAGCTGCCCAATCGTACTTTCTTATCCGTGAGCGCGTATTAGGTCAATGGATAATAAACCGTATTTTAATAAGGATGAGTAATTTTAATTGAAACTTTTCAATTGCCTAATTAAGATTGAGCACTGCGCTTTAAATGATAAATTTATCGTGATTACATCTTATGCCCGTAATGATCGATCTTGGATTTTCCATTTTCCTATTTCATAAATATCTTTTATAAATAGAATATAGTTTTCAGACTTAAATTATTGCTTGAAAAACATAACAAGCGATGCCTAGTACATTAAAATTTATATTTAAAAATATCGACATTATACTACATCTTCTAAAAAGTAATAATCGAATGAAAGATTTGAGTTAAAATTAAACTAATTTTGATCGAAAAATTACTCATCCATGTCAGTCACCAATTGCACTGCTTACAGGACCCCATTATGCACCAAATCTGCAACCAAATACGCAACAAAAAAAAAATGAAATCGCTGTATTACGCTGTCAATCGGTGCGTTTCCCTGCTCCCCCATATATATATATATATATATTACGACGTTCGAAGAAAGACAGAACATATCCAAAAACGCGTTCCGCCTATATAAGAGCGTCACGCACCTTACAGATCCGATCGAGTGTATAGTGCGCTTAGCGTATCGCTAATATACCGTTACGTCACTTGACCAGGGCGCATTATATTCCGCGCTATCGTCGATTCCTTAGATCGCTCCGAATGCACGTATACCTTATGCAACTCGTCGACTTTGCCTACTGTGTCGCCGCGTTTTGCTTTCTCCCATTCTCAGCGCTCGTACCGATATAGATATTCGGTGTGTCGCGTGTGTGTGCGCCAGGTGGTTTATTATAATAGCGCCCCGAGCGAAACGTCTATATAGCAACCGCTAGCGGTTTATGTGCACAAACTGCCGCCTAATGTGTCTATTCTGTATATATTTTAATGGCTGGGATCTGTGCAAAATTTAACGCTTGTCTTTCTTTTTTTTTCTAAGTAAAACCAAATGACTTTTTTTTTTACCTATATCGCTAATATGGTTTTTCTTTGCTTTTTCGCTATCTGGGACAAAGCGGTCGGCAATTTTTCTTTCCCCCTCTCATTGTGAAATATCAATGTCGCAAAAGGCACGGGTTTGTGTAATTGCGCAATTTTTATGCATACTTTGCAAATCTCGCGGACTCCGCATAGGACTTCCCCTATATATATATGCCGAAACGACTTTTTCGAAAGTCACGGATAATTAGTTTCGGCTCGTCCTATTGTAAATGATGCATCGACGGCGGCGTGACCATTTACTTTTGCGACGCATGACTGTTTTGACTTAATTCCGCGGCCGAGCGCTTGTCTATGTACAGTTCGTAATGATTTCGGTTTGCGCAAATATTACGCGCGCGCGCGCATTTTAACGTGTGCTCAACGCGAAACACGCAATTAACTTGCTCATTAAAGCACATCGGCACGACTGTCCAAATACTTCAAATGCATCATTTGAATAAGAATTGCGCGCGCGTTATGAACGAATTCATAATCGAATCATCGCTATTCGCACAACTAAGACGCGGAACTCGAGACTAATGCGAAATTCTAAGCATCACTGCTGGACACTGGAGGAAAATAAAAAAGATAAAAAAACAGGCGAAACACGTATAGACAATTGAGAACTTGGTATTCTCGGGATCGACGAAAACGCACGGGAGCCTTGACGAAGGTGGCAGCGCGCGCGCGAGGACACCATCGTTATTACACGTCGCGCTGGATATATAGTCTGAAGGGGTTATATATATATACTTACAATATTGCGCAATCGCGGCGCGAATTTATTATTCCCGAGAACGTCCAATTATATACATATATTTCCGCGCGGTTGTACAGACCCTGTGGCAAGTGCGAGGCTATACCATACGCAAATAAATCGCAGGAGGTCAATGCCGGAGTTTAGAGGATGAGTCAGACAAAGTACGAAGCGATAACCCCTTTTGTTTTTGTCACGCGTTTTTTGTGGCCAACTGGGAACTGAACAATCGAGCAGATCGATATTATATTATACGGCAGGTCTTTATTGTATCGTCACTGTATGGTTGACTACTTTGCCAGCGCGCATGAAGTACCTTAGTTAAGATTCCGGAAACGTATCGCGTCGCGTCGGTCATCGATATTATAAATGCTCGCGCGCTTATTCGTACAGTGCATAAGGTAAATGTTTGGATCCAAGATGTAAGGATCTTGTGCATAATACAGGTGTATTGGTTTACTCTGCTTTTTCGAATTTAATGCCGAGCAGGTTTTTGGGTCAAGTTGGTTATGCAAAATTATTACGGAAAAGGTGTATATATACCAGAGGCGCGTTCGCTGAGATAAGACTTGAGCAAGAAAAGTTATCGCGACTTTTTAGTGGAGGATATTTTAATGTTATAAATAACTGTGCAAATGGCGTAATCCCGAGCTGGTCTATATAGTCGCGGTCTCTGTTCTCGTCTGGAGGCGCGGAGAAAGCGCAAAGTTGCGCGTTATTTACCATTTTAACAGCGTATACACACTATCTCGAGGGGGAAGTTACGCTACGATTATGTGCGTAACTAGTGGAGTCCAACGTTTCATATATGTATGTATACCGGTTTACACGAATATCTGGTTTGTTACGCTGGTTTGGTTAACGTTTATTGCTTTGTCCTTCTTAAAAAGATTATTATAAACTCACTTTAGATAACAATCGCTTTATAAGATAGACTAGAAAAATATTGCTTAGGCTACGCCCTGCCTCGAGATTTGTATGCGAAAAGAGGTTTTTACATCCGCAATATTTTGTTAAAATAGCAGTTACGGTTGGTAATATTCAAATACCCTTAAAAACGAAACTGAATAAACCTTGCTTGTAAACAAAAAAAGGTCGATACTTAGTCAATGTTAATAAACAAATTAATGAATAAAACAAAAAATGTCGTTTCAGCTCATCGCTCATGGTTCTACCGACTGTTCTGCACCGGCGGTGTCGATCCCGAAGATCTCGACAATCCGATCGACAATCCGGAACACGGCTGCATGACTTGGTTCCGTGACTATCTCGCCTGGGCCCTGAATCGTCCCCTCGTCAAGCTTCTGGTGATCGTCGTGTTCGGCCTCTATCTCGCTGGTGCCCTCTACGGTCTCACCACGATCAAGGAGGGTCTCGATCGTCGCAAGCTCTCCAAGGATGATTCCTATTCCATCACCTTCTACGATCGCGAGGATTACTACTTCAGAGAGTTCCCTTACAGAATCCAGGTCAGTGTGACGACTCCTGCCGGAGCCCATAAAAATTGATTGATTAATCTTTAACGACGCGCTTCTTTTTTTTATTATGATTGGTTATATTCTTCTTCAAAGAGGTCGGTTTGTTGCGCCCTACTTTTCGATAATGCGCTTATTCTTTTTTTTTTAATTTTATTATCCATCAATTTTTGGGGGGTTCGAACGGGAAGCTGACGAGATCGTAAATTCAAGTGGGGGATCGCGACTTCATGTGGATAACGGTCAGCGCCAATAACTCCGTATTCGCAGCTGTTGTGCTTCATCGAGTTTTCCATTTCCGAGAGTTTTCGCGCGGAGAATTCAGGTCGCGCCGGTCGACGCCATTGAACCGACAATTGCCACCTTTTGATACACACACTCGGATTTTCAGCTCTCGCTCTCCGCGAGATAATGGACTGCAGGCTACTCGGGCAGCGCGATCGTAAATTACCCTGCAGCAATTGATTAATTGCATAGTACTAGGAACATCTGTCCACACACACACACACTCGGTGTACGAGAGTGAGAGCTGCATGTGTGTATATATATATGAAGCTCGGAACTGCGGAGCGATCAGCGCGTAATCGCGTGTAATTATGTCACGCATCCCTTTCTCCCCAATATATACTCACACCTATAATACATAGTCGTCATCTCTCTTTCTCTCGCTCGCGGTGCACGCGTGTGCAAACAACTTTCTCCGGTGTTTATGGGTTTGGAGAATTGTGTACCGTGGCGTATATATATATATATATATATATACGTGTGTTCTCGATTGCGTCACGTGTATACGCGCGCGCGCCTTTGACAATTATTACGAGGTGCCGAGACGGCCGTCGTTTACGATATACAGCCGACGTGGCAACGGGTTTTGATGGTTATTCCCTCAAAACGCGGGAATTTCCGAAATTCCGTTGGCTAATGGCCCGAAGAAAGTTACAGCCGCACCGTTAAGAACATTCGCACTGTATATATATACGCATTCAATTATGTACGTTTGCCTTTCCGCAACTAACGCTCATTGCTGCGGCATTTCGTCTCTAACGACCTTGGTGCCCGATTATTACCGTGAAATTGGCGATCGTCACGACTTACTGAATCGCGTTGCACAAATTGTTAATGCGGCACCCGTGTTTTACCAACAGAATTGAGACACTAATGCGAACGGTTGTGTTTCGTGTCAATTTAGAGAATTCCGTTAATTCAAACGCTAAATTACTTTCGTTTTACTACAATATTGATAATTACCTGTCAATCATATGAGAAAATATATCCGAGTACAATCTATATTTGAAACCTAAATTATATCTTCAAAATAACAGACAAATACTAGATATAGACAAGTCCTCTTAAAGCTTCTAACTATGTATGTTTTGTAAGTGCAAAACACAATGTATCTTGAGTATACACACACGTATTCTAACGTCTGGAAGAAAACAAGCAGTAAATAACATAGGAAGTCAATGCATACGAAGATGGCCGTGATTAAGCGAATAAGTGTACGTCAGATTACACATCGGGCTTCTGAGTAACGATTAGGTATAATAAAAAAATTACAATCCACTCTCGGGGGCACACGTTTGGAACTCCGATTGAGCGAGAGCGAACTGTGTGTGTGTGTGTGTAGAACAGCGGAAGTTGCACTCATCGAGAAAGGAAATTTGCCTTTTCCTCGATAAAGCGCGAGCGCGCTCAATTCTTCTGTAACTACTAACAACATATATAAACGAGCGCTCGGACAACAATCGATGTCGAATTCGACGAGTTTCTCGTTATACTCTCGCGCGTGTTACCCGCCGTGAAAGCGTCTATACTGGGAAATTCTCCACGTAACGGAGCTTCGTCGACGATCATTGACCGTTTACATAAGTTCTATATATACACCTGCAAAGCAATCTCTCAAGTTCTCACTGATTTGCTGAATGAAAAATCAACACTTTTACTTTAGACGGCTGTGCGTAATACGCGTGCACTCAATAATTGTAAGTTTTAATGGCTATCGAATTACCTCTTTGTTAAGGATGCCAAAAGATAATCGTCCAATCTATTAGATTTTTTTTTTTTTTCAAATTATGCTTGATTAAATTAGTCAAGTGAAACGTATTATGCAATGGGTTTTATAACTATTGGTCACTTTAATTCTGAAATAGATATCAACATATAATTTAACGAGGCTATTACTTAACGACACTTTAATCTTCTGTTTTTAGGTGGTGGTGAGCGGCGAGTACGATTACAGCGACCCAGCCATTCAGGATCAGATGGAAAATCTCACGCGAACATTGGAGTCCTCGCACTACATCAGCGAGCCAATCTATACCGAGAGCTGGCTGCGGAGCTTCGTAAGCTACGTCGATCGCAATCAGGACTACCTCAACGTGACCATCAACAACGAGACCAGTTTCATCGAGACCCTCAAGGAAGTGTGGCTCTTCCCGACCAGCACATTCTCCCTCGACGTCAAGTTTGACGACGCAGGCGAGCACATCATCGCCAGTCGCTTCCTCATCCAAGCCGTCAATATCAGCGGCACCAATCAAGAGAAGGACATGGTCAAGGAGCTGCGTAGAATATGCAACGACTCGCCCCTCAACGCCAGCGTCTTCCATCCCTACTTCGTCTTCTTCGATCAATTCGAGCTTGTCCGTCCAACGAGTATCCAGTGCATGATATTCGGTGCCTTGACCATGATGTTGATCTCCTTTGTATTCATACCGAACGTACTGTGCTCCTTGTGGGTGGCTTTTTGCATCATTTCCATCGAATGCGGTGTTGCCGGCTACATGGCTCTGTGGGACGTCAGCCTCGACAGTATTTCTATGATAAATCTAATTATGTGCATCGGCTTCAGCGTGGACTTCACCGCCCACATTTGTTACGCGTACATGAGCTCAAAGAAGCAGCGACCAGACGAGCGGGTTAAGGAATGTCTTTACAGCCTTGGCTTGCCCATCGTTCAAGGCGCTCTGTCGACCATCCTCGGTCTCGGTGCTCTCCTTTTAGCCGGTACCTACATCTTCCTCGTGTTCTTCAAGATGGTATTCCTGGTGATCTTCATCGGTGCTTTGCACGGCCTCTTTCTTTTGCCAGTTCTATTGTCCCTCTTTGGGCCTGGTTCCTGCACCAACTTTGACAAGGAGGACGAAAAGAATAAGGGATTGGAGATCAACAAGTTGCCTCAACCGTACGTAATACCTCATCCAACGCTCTTCTACCACGGCAAAGATGCGAGCCCAGGTGTTAGTCTGACTGCCTTGGAAGATCGAGATCTTGGTCTCGGCACTAGTGAAGATAGTAATTCGACGGAGAGCGGATCTTCCCAGAGCAGGAGAAAAGAACGACAAAACGAGCAGGAGGACCAGACTCGAACGCGCTACGAAGACTGGAGAAGATCGGTTGGAATGCTTCAGAGCTTGTCGCAATTCCAGACGACCCCGGCCCCACCTCCTGATTATCCTGGAGCGCAGGCTCCCGTCGATCATCAGCCCAAGAATCTCAGGAATTTTGGATTTGTTAACCACGCAACGAAGCTACCACAGCCAGTAAGGGTACCGCAACCAAGCGAATATCGGCGCAGTCGATCTCAGCACAACCTGAACCAGTCACCCGCGCGATACTTTACCGACCCAAGATATCCATAAACATCAGTCATTCGAAGAGAAAATGTGCTATGAGTGATGCGTATCGCAAAGTCAATGTCTAGCAGATGAACAATAATATTTAGATATTTTTTATAAACGACAAGCAATTATCTCGGAAACGGAGATTTTGTTTCATTTCCTTTACTCATGACTAGGTACATAAAGACTATTTTATTAGAAAGTGACTTTAGCAAGTTTGGAGGGTTTTGATATAAAGACTTTTTTCAAGTTTAAAGAAAGTCATACTGTTTATAACGTAATACTTTTTTATATAAATAACGACTTAGATTAAATCAAGCATCGTTCACATTGTCGATGATCTGTCATAGCTAAGAATTATTTTTCTAATGTCTGCAAGAGTCTTCGTTGCGAGCTGCCTTTGTTACAGCAGCATTAAATTTTCTAAGTCTTATGAGTTTCATAAACTGTACATCAATTTTCTTTTTAATTAAATAATTATACCATAAGTAATTTAATGCTACTTTGACGATGGTTTAGATATGACAACGAATATTTTTGCCAAAGATAAGGTCCCTAAAGGGAGTCAGACGCTCGCGCAGAACCGATTTTAATTCTGTCGGTTACACAAATCAAAAACCAAAATGACTAAATGTAGCCTCGAGTATTTCAGGCATTTTTAATTCACATAAAATATTGCTGTGAAACACTAGTATATTTTTTGTAACTCGAGTTGCGATATTGTTGTAAGTTTAGTCTGTTATATTCAGTTTTCATTGTTATAAAAAATGATTATGGAATAATTATGATTATGATAATGATGAAACCCATTCCTATTTTCATATTGTTGTCATTATTATTATCATTGTTACTCTCACTATTTAAGTTTACACATGTTTGTCTATTATTATGTGCGAGCTTCGTATTTATGCATGACTATAAGCTAGATGATATCACAATAAAAGAATAAGTTCATAATCATTAGGTAAACGATGGAAAAAACATTCTAATCCGATAAAAATTCATCAGGATCATCGATACAGAATATATTTTTACACGACAATTTTACAAAGTATTTGTAACATAATATGCCATTAGAATTGTCAATAAAACTGTAAGATAAATAATCAAAGACATTTTATTATTCTGTCTCGCATATTATTTTATTTAAAAAATTCAAACCATTTTGAACTTTTGTAGAATACATTAGTTTTATAATTATGAAATCATATGTTGTGGAGACAAAATGTTTATAATTATTAAAAAAAAGTAAATAAAATATAGGTATATTTTAAATATTAAGTGAGAAATGACGGACAATAAATCAATCTAAGCAATAAATTTATTATTAAAAATCATAAAATAATAGTGGTTGTGTATTTATTTTCCTTACCAATTTTATTATGATTAAATCCTACTTAATGATTAATACTTAAGTAAAATATTTTTGCTTCCTCACTGTAGGAAGCTTTGAATAGTACATAAGTTTTCTTAAAGATAATTTAGAAACCTGTTTTTATGTATTCAGTATTACAGAATTGCAGTCTTTTTAGAACATATTGGAATGGATTTATGGACGACTGTCAAATTCCTTTCAACGTGATGAAATAATAAAAAAATCATTGTTCTTTTAATAATATTCACTTTTTATACTTTTCAGCGATTACCTTCGCAGTTTCTCAATTTTAATTTGGTCCCCGTATTTTTTTCTATAAATTATGCCTTAAAATTTTTGTTTGCATTCAAAAATAAGATACTCACTTACTCTTTTGAAAGCGCTAAACCAGAAGATTTTGGAATGAAGGTATATTTTTTTAAACAAACATTTAAAATGCCGTGCAGCCTTGATTTGTGTATTAACTATATTTATGATTGAATATTGAGTATCCTGATCAAGTCCTGATAGGAAAAACGTTACGACCCCGATTAGATCCTGCTATAGGAAAAGCGTTCAGAGAAACAAATCCTCATCAGGATCTGATTTTTAACCTTTATTTTTTTTTGCTCTCGGGACCGTAATTGTTCATGTTTAAATAGATATTCTGTGTATACAGATTTCTGCTCTGGTAGATGCTAATTAAATAGAGTGTCACAATGTTGATCAGGTCCTAATGAGTAAGCCCTATAATCGGTGGACGCATTAGATATGCTGACTAATTTTAAATATGCAGTGTACATTTTTTAAAATGAATAAACTAAATGTAAGAATTTTATTTTAATATAAAATTTAAACTTTATGAAATGAATTAATTTATAATATTAAGAATATGAAAATTTTTGGTGACTAACAAGCTTCATCCTAGTTTCTCATCAGGATTTAGATTAGAATTAGATTCGTATATAAATTTAGCTTGATTAGAGTATGATTTTCAATATAATTATTTCTTTAAATAATCGTACCAATTCCACATCTTATAGCATAGATTTAAGACCTAGCCACCGGACATGTTTCCGTAGTGTAGTGGTTATCACGTGTGCTTCACACGCACAAGGTCCCCGGTTCGATCCCGGGCGGAAACATTTTTTTGCAAAACATTTTTTTTATTATTTAAGTAAAAAAACTTTCAGAGTTTAGAATTGAAATTTATAATAACCATTTTTCTTTTTTTAATTCTTTATAAGTGTACTGAATATTTATTGGAGAAGTTATATATCTTACAATGCCATCTGTCTAGAAACAAAATAAATTTTAATAATTCTTCTATGTCGGTAAGTTACCGCATGTACATCTGTCCATTGGTCATCATATAATGGCTTTATTTTTTTCAGCCAGCTTTTCTGAGCTTCGCATTGGCCTTGCCAGATGGCATTGTGCGTAAAATAACTAGAACCAACTTTTTGTAAACACATTCAGTAATTAATGGTTTCGAGTAATAGTTTGGTCTATTTTATATATATACCTATACTTTCATTCGAACAACTCTTATTATATTAAAAATATTGCTAATACTTGTGTAAAAAGATTTATGAATATTACGAAGATTTATTGGTATTATGAAAATGTAGTTAAATTTATTGATTAAATTTCATAATTGCTTTAAGCGAAGGAAATAAAGTTTCGCAAGGAAAAAATAATAAAAGTAAAATTATCAATTTTCGAGCATTAATAAATTTCCAGGGATAAACAAGAGGGGAGAGACCGCCGCAGTTGCCCCGACTGACTGCGTCTATATAAGCGCTCACAAAGGTTTATATAACTCGGGCATCAGTGACGGGTGACGTCATGCGGTGCAACGCTTTGAAACACGGGCTTTGATCAGTCGATAGTGCAGTCAACTACGAGATTGTGTGTATATATTTAAGAAGCGCCTTTTCCTCTACGATTTAATTCATCTTTACAAACAATGCAGTCTACCGACTTTATTAGGTTATAAATATACTATTAATAAATAATTGGTCTTCTTTTTTTCTAAATAAATTAAATTGTAATTCTTTGTACATACTTAATTAATTTGTTAGTTAATTTTTTTTAGTAATGTAACGAATTTAAAGTTCCACTAGATTTTTTACATTTATTATACAATTTTTAAATACCCTAAAGATATGATTTCAATATTAAAAGGCTCTTAAAATTTTCAATACTAATTAAACTAAGTTAAATTATCTAATCAAAATTTAAATTGAAGCTGTGAGATAATTTCACGGTTCGCGCGGTATTCTTATTTTTAATTAGATTAAGCAGCTTTATTAACCTCGCGCACAAAATAAGTCAATTTTATTTAATATTCGATAATGCAAAAATTCAGTATAACGACCATTATTCCGATTTAAATTTACGATTCCCAGCCCCTTGCAAAAGTTCCACAAATCATTACCGAAATCGATCCTTACCGCGACGCATACGCTCCCAATCAAACCCTAATTTCCCTAATCCATCTCTTGGCGAATGAACCGAAAAGTGGTATAATCCAAATTTATTTGCGATCGACGCTAGAATGGAAAGGCGTGCTCGCGCGCGCGAAAGAGAGAGAGAGAGGGCAATTGACACACACCTGTCCCACATGACGCAGAGAAACTGTCAGCACACGTAATGGGGTCAGAGCTGTGGTGGTTATATACGCTGTATACTGCACAGGTGTACCGATCTCTTGGGACTAGGAGGTGGAGACTGAGTGAGAGGGAGAGGGGGGCACAAGTGGAGCATTTACAGAGAGCGCGAAATTCCACATGTTTTACATGCACATACATACGTATACATCGATCGCGCCATCCAATGCATCAGCCTGCTGACACGCACACAATCACACACACACACACACATATATGTAGAGTGCGAGATAGAGAAGCGCGAGGCCTTGAACCGCGCGCGACAACGAGCAGCTCTCGCGGCTCTGCAATTGTGCGTGTATGTATATGCGTCTCGGAGCAGCGCCTCCTCTTCGCGTTCGACTCACACTGTGCTTCCCCCTCCTCCGTGAACATATATCCTCTGTGAACTCCACCTACTCCACCCGCGCAAACATATATATATACACGTACATTTTCTTGCCGTCGTTGCAGCTCGGCGAGAGTGGCCGACCTTTATTACTCGCTGATGCATGGGCGCGAATATAATAAAGCGCGTCATCTCGCGGTGAGCGCAATTCCTTTTTCGCGGTGCGTGTCATGTCTAAAGACCTTATCTCCCTTTTGCGCTCTCTCAAGTAAATATGTGACCCGAGGTAAAGGGGGAACACAAGAAGAGTTTGTACACGTATGTGTATAGATTTGTATATATGCACACGACCGCGTGATTCGTTCAAGTAAAATTGTTGCGCTGCATGCATAAATTAGCCGTACGCGCGCCTCACCTTTATTGCAAATAGTAGCGTAGACACTTGCACTATTGCTTTGTTGACAGATTTTAAATAGGCTCGAGAGAGCGTTATTGTATGTACAGCAGCCGATGCTTCGGAGCTGGTTTTTCTCTCTCGAGCGCTCAGGCACATGTATGTTTATCGTGCGTGACTGATTAAATATAGTTTTTGCTTTAATGAGGAATTCCTACTCGCGTCTCGCGGTATCTGCACGCTTATCGGCTGTCAATAATTTTTTTAACGGTGGCCAATCTAATGACAATATAAGTAAAATAATTCGCTTTTATCGTGGAGTTTATCACCATGTTCGTTGGGATCTGAATTTTTACGGAAATATCGTTCGATACTTGTTATAACCACTTAATAAACACTTTTCAAAACTTTTCGATCTTCTAGGCGATAACACTTATGGATTCCCGATTGATTTGCAAACTGTCAGATTTTGTTTGTGTTAGAGGTGCGCAGAAGAGAAAAATTAATTTTGCAGTAGGCTATATGTATCGAAATAAATTTGTAAATAAAATTATTTACATGCAAAACTACGAGTTTAATATCTAGTACCCTTTTTATTTTTTAACCAAACTTCGTCAATCGGAAAGAATACCATTTATTTTAAAGTATTACTGTACAATAAAAATTTATTGTTTAATAATTACATTAAAAATATTTTTTTATTTTATTTTTAAAATCTTTTTATTATGTGTTTGGTATAAAATATAGTAATTGAAATAAAAGTTATTTTCAAGCTAACGGTAAGCTATTGTGTTGGCTGAAATAGGTTTTTCCTGATATACATAAATATACTTCTGCTCTTAAAGTTTATTTGAAGGAAATATTTATAATATTTGTATTTAAGGCTTTCAAAATTAGTATAAATTGTAATTTTGAATATTTTTAAGAAGGCGAATAATTGAAATTTTTATAATATAGTTATAGGCAGAATTTCCAAATACAGCAAGAAATATGTTCATTTGCGCTTTGCATAATGTTGCGCTTTACAATCACTTTTAACGCGTTAATGCTCGATGTAACCGTAGCATAAATTACGTTTACTTTACTTTCAAAGTCAAAAGTAAACAAACATTTATTTTACACTATTAAATATCGTATACGTGTTATTAAATACCATAAAAAGCGTTGCTGCTCAACACTGTATTTAAAAGATATTTGATCTTCCATTTCATAAGCTTGTAAATTCAACAGATTATAACCTGTGATACTGTTTTCATCATAAATTAAAATAGACATTATATATTTATTTGACAATTATAATAATAATTTATTATACAATTGTTCTATAACAATAAACAAAATTACTTCGTACAACCAATTGCATTCGTAAGCAACACATGCAAATCATCGAGATTGATAGTTTTAATGAATTAATAAACAATAACAGCAACGAGAGTAGCTCGATGCAGATAAAAATATGAAAACAGTGTATAAATAGTAGCTTGATCCTCTTTACAAGCTAGACTACCGCGAGGATATATATACACACGTATAGTAAAGCGAGTGTCGCGAATATTGCTATGAGACGAAAGGAGAAACCGTTTGGCTTTCGTTCTCTCTTATCGACCTCGACACGGAGCGCAGGCCGCAATCGTCGCTCTCTTTATTTATTATTTCCTTATCGCGCTAGTGGGTCTTAAAGCTTGAGGAAGGTCGCATGCATCGCGAGCGTTCATCCAACTGTGTGCGCCGCTGCGACGAGCGTGAAAAATTGAAATGCACACTTATATAGCCGAGGAGTTTGCGAAACGTGCTGCGGCTGTTAAAATGCAGTTACACGAGTCTCGTAGCGTATATTATACCATATTTCGAGCTTTTCCTTGGAATACAAATACGATAAACTTTGGTATAAAATTAGTAAATGCTGCTAAATTTTCGTTGATCGATCGTCTCAAACATTGATATACAATTTATATTGCTTAATACACTTTTTCATGATTTATTTATAAAAGATGTATCGATAAGACTTTCGCATATTCCCTTGTTCCGCTGAAGTTTTCCCATTATGCAAGCCATCCAACTATTTATATATATGTATACAACATTGAAATGAAATTTTTCAAAACGAAATCATCAACAATATTCATCGAGTTTAATACCCCGATAACGTTTTTATATCGAAAGAAAACATGAAATAGCATTAAATCAGCCGACGTTAAATATAACTCTCGTGCATTTCCTTATCAGTCAACTCTTCTGAATCGTAAAAAAAAGCGCGCGGCTGAATCGGCGGAAAAATACATATATTGAAACTTTTTATCGACACCTTTCGGTATACTTACACACACTGCACTTATCGTCCGAATTTCAATCCCATTGTGCGGCTTTTATCTCGCCGTGTAAAAAATGATTAAGCGATCTTCCGATCCATTTCGTGTGATTGGCACATATTGCATACACGTGCAGGCGGCTGAGCTTTGATGCTGGACAGCTTACAGGCTCGCGGGCAGCAGATACGGTTATTATCCGTCTTCTTGGCAGCGGTATGGGACAGGTAATGAGCGGAGCATTAGAGACGCACTAATAAACCTTCTGACATTTATGCGTGCTTGACGTGTAGGCGCGCTGATGACATCGAACACGCGAGTGAACCAAGGGGCTTTTGTTCAAGAAGTGAAATTGAAAAATACGACATTATTGTGTTTTAAATAAAAAGGCCTGTGTGTATAGAAAAGGAAAAATATGGGGGTTTAATGAGTTTGTGCGAGGCTTGTCGACGAGCTGATTATTATTTATTGCGTTGATAAATTAATACATTTGGCATGGAAATCTTTTTCAATTAAGCAGTTTTTCTGGGTTTATTTGTCCCCTCGTTCCCAGTGAGATAATCAATTAACTGTAACGAACAAAAAGCATACTGCGTTCTATATAATAATGAGATAAAAGAAGCTGCGCTTAATTAATGACTTGTATACACTCTTAAGAAATAAGGAATAAAAAATTGTAGTAGATTTTTGTATACAAGTTTCATTACAAAGTCTTTCGATCATTTTGAAAATTCGCATTAAATTCAAATGTATAATATATATATAAACCGTTCATTTAATATAAAGCATTAAATACTGCACGATAAGTTAGTCGTTGTTAGTATTTGTTATATAAGATCGGCTAATACTTTTAGTCCCGATTGGTATTATAAATTTGAATTGTAAACGACCGAACTCATAATTATTCAATCAAAGCTTATTAATATAACGGTTATATTAACTCAACTGAAAATGCGGAAAAAAGTTTTAATTACCATCGCTTCCATATAGTTACTTTTAATCAGAGTCGATGGGAGCACATAATAACCTGGACAAATAACATTCAAGGTTTAATATTATAAATCCGAATTGTTTGAAGTAATAGCCTTATCTCTAGGAAAAGTATATATATATATTATTAATGAAGGCACCGATTCTAAAAGGTCCTGAGCGCGTGGAACGGCTGCCGCAAGCTAGAAAGTATTGACACTGTGACGAAATTTTCAAATTTGCGGAAATTAATTTAAAAAAATATTATCTTCTAGAGGATCAAAAAAGCCAACTTTTTTACTATTTAATTTTTTTTGTAAAATCTTTAGGTTCTGAGGAAAAAAATAAAAACTGAAAAATTGTGAAACTCATTTTTAATACTTTTTTAAAACTTGAATCGCTCTAACTTTGACAAGTATGAAAGAATCTTCCTCATTTTTGGTATGGTATTGTAAAATAACCTAGCGATGCTGAAAAACTCATAAAAAGTTACATATTACAAAGTTTTCACTTAAAAATTCAATCAGAAACCACTAAGTCTCTTTTTATAAGACTAAGTAAGTTTAACGAAAAAAAGTATCGACGGAAGTTTAAGACTCGAGAAACTTCCAGCGAGACATTTGGTTATGCAAAAATCGCCCAGACTAGCAATCGTTGCATTCGCGCGGAACGAGTATTTTTGGGAGAATCCCTACATCTTCTCCATTTTTTTTAAAAATACTCGTTGCGCGCGAATGCAACGATTGCTAGTCTGTGCGATTTTTGCATAACCAAATGTCTCGCTGGAAGTTTCTCGAGTCTTAAACTCCGTCGATACTTTTTTTCGTTAAACTTACTTAGTCTTATAAAAAGAGGCTTAGTGGTTTGTGATTGAATTTTTAAGTGAAAACTTTGTAATATGTAACTTTTTATGAGTTTTTCAGCATCGCTAGGGTTCGGGTTTTTTACAATACCATACCAAAAATGAAGAAGATTCTTTCATACTTGTCGAAGTTAGAGCGATTCAAGTTTTAAAAAAGTATTAAAAATGAGTTTCACAATTTTTCAGTTTTTATTTTTTTCTTCAACTTTCTATAGCTTGCGACAGCCGTTCCACGCGCTCAGGACCTTTTAGAATCGATGCCTTCATTTATAGAACGAATCGTATATTAGTCGGCTGTTACGTATACAAATATACGAACGATAAGTTTTTTAATTTTTTTATTGACCTTTATTGAAGTCTCGGATGAATCTTGTTGAAGCTTTAGAAATGTTTATAAATTTAATGCTTATACTTAGCGTTATAATTACATAGTACATTCCATCAATTTTACATATTTCGCTCGAGGAAAACCATTAATGGATTAAATACATAAATTGCTGTCTTGTAAGAATGACAAGATACTGTGTCGTGCTTAGACTTTGATGCAAACGAAGTAAAGGAAAATGATATAAAGTGACAAATTAGTAGACTTGAAACAAGATGAGATATACACTGCGCAACAAAATTATCGCAACAAAATTTTTCATCGAAAAATTGACATTTTTCAAAAGCTTGCAACTCGGTATATTTTCATCGTATTGAGATAATTTTTTTTTATATATTTAATAGGGAATTATGTTCACTTTCAGGAAAAAATGATATCCAATAGCTGCGAGACAATGCCACATTGCTATGTCTTAATCAGGCCTACCAACTTTTTTTCTTAAAAAACGCAATAGTTTGCCCGTTTGCCTGGATTACCAAAAATTTTTTTTCAAACAACCACAAATACCATCTTAAAGTACCTTTCCAACGAGTATTAACAAAAAATCGACCCTTTACGATTTTTTTTGACCGAGTTATGCCATTTTAAAGATATTCCTATGTTTTAGCCAAATACCGCCAACATCAGCATTACTCGATACGTACCGCGAGGAGATTGTTGGTCGGACTTACGCATCATTGTGGCCCTGAAAAGAGCCGATTATGTGAACCATTTTGTACATTAGGGACCCCGCGGCTCGTCACTTCCGCAGTATTTATTGATTCCAAACCCTAGTGGTACCAAAACGTAGTGGTGTAATTTTAAATAAAGCTACACTTTTCATGGATTACTTTTAAAAAATAATGTGGTTTCTTGGTTTATGAGGGTTTAGGATATCTTCCGGGGCACGAATTTAGTAAATGTAATCTGATAATTTTTCAGGGCTACGTATCGGGTAATGCTGATGTTGGCGGTATTTGGCTAAAACATAGGAATATCTTTAAAGTAGCATAACACGGTCAAAAAAAATTGTAGAGGGTCGATTTTTTTTTAATACTCGTTGGAAAGTGTACTTTAAGATGGTATTTGTGGTTTTTTGAAAAAAAATTTTGGTAATCCAGGAAAACGTGCAAACTATTGCGTTTTTTAAGAAAAACAGTTGGTAGGCCTGATTAAGACATAGCAATGTGGCATTGTCTCGCAGCTATTGGATATCATTTTTTCCTGAAAGTGCACATAATTCCCTACAAAAATAAAAAAAAATTATCTCAATACGATGAAAATATACCGAGTTACAAGCTTTTGAAAAATGTCAATTTTTCAATGAAAAATTTTGTTGCGATAATTTTGTTGCGCAGTGTATTGATTCGATTCTGAAAATATACATGGTTCATATGAACTCGTATGTCGCTAATGAATTTCTCATTGTTCTTTTTAGCAGGGCTACAACGATGGAGGGCGGTGCGAGCACTTCTCCACGTGGGCAAGCCAAGAGCAGCCCTGGAGAAACTCGCGGCATCCTCGGTCAGCGTGTCGACAGGGAAAGCGCGAATTTTTCGCAATCTGATCCAATGGCCGGACTGGACTGAAAGGCCAGTTGTCTCTGCACACGGGACACTTGGAGACCCGTTGGATGCACGCATAACACAGCGGGTGTCCATTGGCGCACATCATAAACTTCTGTGCCATGTAATCGTGGCAAACCGGGCATTTGAATAAATCCAAAAACTTTGCCGCGTATGCCGCTTGTATGTCCGAGGGGAGAGCGGGAGCCTCCGTAGATACCGAGGACAAGAGCTCACTTGTACTCGTGGAATCAGCATCCTCGGGATCGGGCTTCGGCTGAGAAAACAAGTTGCTTTATCAAATAAATTATAATTTCTGCTTGTGAAGACGCGAACGTTGCAGAGTAGGCCCCTTCTTTTTCTCGCTTCGGAAATTATAACAATATATAAGTAACTATAAAGGTAAAAGTACTTCGCACCCTATTTTTCCTCTATATACTATCCGATTCAACCCACCTCGAAGGGTACTGCAACAAGAGGTTTCCCCTTAAAAACAATTAACACGAAAGACAAATAAAATATTGAAGATTGATTCGGTATATAACTAACGTGCGATTATGAGAAAAGGGAGAGAGAGAGAGAGAGATCGAGAGGTAGTGAAAAACTATGAATACTTACAATTCGTCTTCTGCCAGTAGTCGTACGACTCGCAGGTGGAGGAGATCGAGAAGATGACGTACGATCCACGTGACGTTCTCGATCCCATCGGCGATGTCCATGGACGAAGGGAAAGCCACTGTCAACAGCATTGTCCGAAAAGTTCGGCAGCTCCCTCGTCCAAGGACCGGATGGCCAATCCCAATGTGGATTGGTTTCCAAGGACGGGAAAGCCTCGGAACGCCATTGCTCGTACATCCAGGACGAGGTGTACGCGTCGGGGTAAGGGCACCAGATGACCGATAATGGGTACGCGGCACCAATGGTAGGTACATAGGAGTCCCAAAAATGAGCATTCGAGAAGCTGGGAGTATGGCGAATTCGTCGATGGCGGCGTTCTTCGATATGGCGCGGCTGCAAGCCGACCCCGAGACTACCAAAGCGAGGAGGCCATCTTCTCGAAGCTGTACGTAGGTCCCTGGGATTAGCAGCGCTTCCAGCTATGTTCCTTGGTGTTGACATGTCTTCGAAAAGTCTATCAAGAACGATGCAAACTCTTAAAACTACAATAACGTGACACTTCCTCGATCGGACACTTCAGCGAATAATTTAGATAATAATAGGGGCAACGCTTACCGCTTGGCAACGATGATAGGTAGAACTATAGGCCGCACAGATCTATGAGATATAGTTGCTTTTCCGAAGAAAAAGCTATATTTGTATCCGTGAAAATTTTCCAATTTCTTTTTTTTATGGGTTTCAATATATATTTAGTCCCTTATATCACGGATGTATACGATCTATGTCTTTTTTTCGCCACATCTTAGAAAGCCTTTATATATTTTTTTTTAATGAAAATTGGTATACATTTCGAGTCCAACTAAGAAAAAAAGAACGAAACAGCGCGATCGCGTGTTCTGAACTTACCGTAGTGAGTTTGTCTATGCGTTTGAATTTACGGTGCACTCCTTTCTTATAGTCTCGGTTCTTTCTGCTCCTACTCTTTATAAGTAGTTTGATCGTGGAGCGAGGGTAGTTTATATGTGCATATGTATTTGCAGAGCGGATGCTTTGAGTTGCGTCATACAGAACGAGAAAATAACTTTTTTCTGTTCCAAATGGTCTAGAGACTACAATTTTGAGCGAAAGCGAATTGAATTTTCTTAACGTACTGTAGATATGCATATGTATTTTCTCGTTCTGTGTATCGTAACTGAAAGCATCCGCTCTGCAAATACATATGCACATATAAACTACCGATCATCGCTCCACGATCAAACTAATTATAAAGAGTAGGAGCAGATAGAACCGAGACTGTAAGAAAGGAGTGCACCGAATAACCCTTTTTCCTCACGAGTCAGGTATATAAGGCGCTACGTCGCCACACTGAACATTCATTCGTTCGCTTCTCTCGTGTAAAATAGTACATTACACATCCAGGGAGGAAAAGTAAGAATGGTCGCAGATCGCATGGAAATGACAAACATGCGATCTGAGGCATTCTTGTTTATTTCCCATGGTGTGTATATTATTTTTTTGCCTAGCGAGGCCGAAATTACCACGGTCTCAAACCCGCCCCGGGCGGGAAAGTGGTACTTTCGGCCCGCTAGGCAAAAAAAGATATGATGAATCATTTTAAAAATTTAACTCAGTAATTTTTACATATAGATGTGCATCTCTGTCAATTTTTAACCAAATCTGTTTGTTAATTCATAAAGGTTATAAACTACCTAAAATTTGAAGAAGAAGAACAAGATTTCAGCACATTTCAAGATGGGTTTCAATCTAAAATGGACTTATATTCTCGCTTATCTCCCGATGAATTTGACAGTCCTGATGTTCATAAGTTATTTTCTAAAATTAAAAAAATTAATACCGACTTCGAATGTATGAATAAGATCATAGAAACTAAACAAGCTATGTGTGTGGTACTATTGCGTAAGGCAAAGTATCTTAAGGAGCAATATTTGGATACTAATCACAAGTGATTGAAAAAAATTGTCCAGCTCACATTTCATGAGGATAAATACGTAAGTCCCTATGAAAAAGCATCGCCCTATATTAAGAAATTCGAGAAAGTAATTCAGCATATTATAGAATCGGGTATAATCAGATTATTGAAAAATAATGCATTATCCAAAATAATCCAAGAAGAAGAAAAAACTAATTCTACTGACAATGCAGATACCATCTTCATACTGATAATAATGTTCCTTATTGGTTGTTTATTATCCACCACAGTTTTTGTGCATGAAATATACCAACTTAAATACTTTTAAAGTTATACTAACATTTTGGAACTTCAAAGTTTTCGCGAAAGTACTCGAGATGTTTTAATCCAAATTGTTAAGATTTTATTGTTTGCGTTTTTGATTGTTAGAATATACACCTGTATCTTTATTGGTAGCGTCTTCATGCATAAGAGTTGCGTAAGACCGAAAGGCTTTATAAGTTTACAAGACCGCCTTTAGTATTGTTTAAATAAACATTCTCTAATTTAGTCCTCAACATGGTATATTTATTTTCAAATCCCAAAATCCGAGTAAGATTTATGGTTCAACTCTACAATACTGTTTCTAATCACTATAAATGAATTTAAAGTTAAAGTCCAATCAATATTATTTTGACATGAATTTTTTTCAAGCGGTATTTGTAATAGAATTTTAGACATGTACGAAAAATAAGAAATATTATTTGTTGGAATCTGGACCTTGAAGAGGTTTTATTAATTAAAATTTATTTCAATTAAACTTTAGTAACAGTAAATCCGCTACTATTAAAATTTTCTTCCCCATTATTTATGCGCTAAATATTGTAACAGAAATAAATAAGTGAAGTAATATGCAGGACAAAAGCCAGTTTCATATCCAGATGTATCCTGCTTTTATTGTTTCTAGAGAAAGGGAGAAAGTTGGTACACGTGAAATGGCCCGAAAAAGGGGACATGACTCCTGATCATTATCAACATGATCGCGGTGTGATGCAACAGTGCACCGGGCACGCATGACTTTTATGGTACGAGCGCCGACGTACGACCCTTTTTAGGAAATTTCATTCTATTTTTGCATTATTGTAGTCTTTGTTACACACCGTAATATGCTATGTTAATCGCTTGTATTAATTTAAATGAATGCTAGCGTGAACTCGAAACGTTGGGGATCGGATAGAGTAATTTTACAATGATTAAATGTCATTTCATTTCATATCAGTTAAGGGATCTCTTATATACTTTTATATTGTGGTATAGTATTGCGTATAGACTGGCAAACTATAGGAACTCATAATTCAACATCAATGAAAATTTATGCAATAACTTGGATTTGTATAAAAAACATTAAAATAATTTTATCCATTTTATCTTTATTGTTTTCGACAAAATATAATTGTCATTTGAATTCAGCTCAGTCCGAAGAGGGAAGTGTAGACAAAATAAAATTTTTTGCAAATTCAAAGTGTGTTCGTTGTGATTTATTGAGTCTCTCTACCCGTTTTAGAAATCTCTTCGAAGAATCGAGTCTTTACGCACATTTTAAAACAATTTTATATCACAATAAAGAATATAAACTTCCATGACAATTTGGGCCATTAATTTAAAAAGCATAATGAAATAATGTAATAGCAGTAGACTGTCCGAGATAAAAGTATCTATCAAACGCGAAACGCAAATTCATTGATTTCATCAGCCCAACAATATGAACAAAAAAATCGCACGCAAAGCAAAGAGTAGACGGACTTTTTCCAAAAAGAAACGGAACGTTTCCGTGAATATTCAGCGGAGCATTGACTTGATTTAAGAGGTCATTGTGATCGTTAATTTAAGCACACACTTTAAGGCAGCGCTCGCGCGACGGCAACAATGAAGTAACAGTATTGTGCAATAGAGTTAAACCGTATCGGCGCGGTGGCAACGGCGGCGGCGTTGGCAGTCTCAGCCACAATTGATCATTTCTATATTGTCAATAGGGAATGCGTCGACTGCACTACCTGCTGTGTCGATATACCGCAGCAGCGAGTGGTAGGTATAACCTCTCTTACAACCTTATAAATGTGTGCCTCTTTGCGTCGTTATAAATAGCGTAGCGAGTGTATCGGCGCGCTTAAGCCGATGCGATGCGAACATCTCTTTCCGCGACGAAAGACTCGTTCGGGAATGTGTTAGTGGTGTTGACCAGTTGACATTTTGTACATAGCTTCGAATGTAGGTGTATGTGCAATTGATAAGAAACGCTCATTATAGACATTACATATATATGTTTTTAAAAGTAAAGAAATTTACTATTGCTTGGCTTAAAGAAGAAATTTTAGTTTTGTAATAGTGATTTCTTTTTTAAAAAACTTCATAGCAACATATTTGAAGTATTTCTGCATAAAAATAAGTGTTTTTTTTCAGCGTGTGCATATATACGTAGATTTTGCAATTTACTTCTTATTACTTTTTCAGGGGTCAAATTCTTTTAAATCTGGAGAAACTTTTAATTATTTATCGGTTGAAAGTTGACAACTGTTACAAAAATGTAGTTTTTTTGGTATGAATGCTATTTCGTGACAAATATAATTATTGAAATATTAATAAGAATTATTTAAGTAATTGTTGTTAATTATAGGGCATAAATTATCGTTTTTAGTCTACGAAAATGTCGATTTACTACAATTTAAATATATTGTTAAAATATGCAATATTTATTAACTGTGACGGTTGACTGAATAAGTTGGATTCTCTTATGTTTATGCTAGATCCGCTGAGTTGCGAGTCGTCAAAGAGCTGCGTAATTTTACATTTAAAATAATGTATTATACATGAGAACATGTACATATTTTCCAATAAAATTTAAACTTTCCATTTTATATTACGATACAAATCAATGT
>UELU01148168.1:69862-86474 GCA_900490025.1 Megastigmus dorsalis
TGACAAATATAATTATTGAAATATTAATAAGAATTATTTAAGTAATTGTTGTTAATTATAGGGCATAAATTATCGTTTTTAGTCTACGAAAATGTCGATTTACTACAATTTAAATATATTGTTAAAATATGCAATATTTATTAACTGTGACGGTTGACTGAATAAGTTGGATTCTCTTATGTTTATGCTAGATCCGCTGAGTTGCGAGTCGTCAAAGAGCTGCGTAATTTTACATTTAAAATAATGTATTATACATGAGAACATGTACATATTTTCCAATAAAATTTAAACTTTCCATTTTATATTACGATACAAATCAATGTTCATAAGGCAGTGTTCAATAATCGCTATAATTAAACTAACTTGGCATAAAATAATTATTTTTAAATTTGATATCTGAAAAAAAAGTGACCTTGCCTTCTTTTATATGCAAGCACTTTATGGAGGCACCTGCGTCCAATACATGACGTATCGACGCCAAAATACACCAACGATTACTACTAAATAAGCTAAGCAGCCTCTATTTTTACACGCCGCTTCATTATACACGCGCTTGACAAAAAAAAAAGAAAGCCATGCAGCTTTATTTGCGCGCAATCACCTTTACACACAGGAATAATCTATATCATCCGGTCATACAGGTCTATATACGACCCGCATATATGTGCAATATTATATAAACGTAGCTCGGCTCGTTTTTTCCTCGAGCGTCGCTCTGTGTTTTGACGCAGCTGTCGTTACACACACATGCGCAATCTCTCGTTTTCTTCTAAATTTAAACTGGATGCCACGAGTATACAAAGGTAAAAAGACCGGCGAGCGTGGAAAGGGCGTCATTAATGCTACATCGGCGCCTTTAAGCCGCGCATGGCATGTATAGTCGTCGGTGTGTACCTAATAACCTGCAGCCTCACGTAGTCAAGAGAGAGAGAGGGTCTCGCTCTCGAGCCTATATCCGAGGTGCAATATACGCTCCGACCTCGTGGTACGACCGAGAGCGAGAGAGAGGATGACGTAGTGCGGTCGGTGATATATTCGAGTGAGAGAGAGAGAGGTGAGTATCAGAGAGTGTCGCTCCTCCAGCTCGTCGGGTTGCGCCTGACGTCAATTTTGCACCAGCCCGGCACTAAATAATGTATACAAGAGCATCCTATAACCACCGGGAAATTGTCGCTGCTCGTGCACCCAGTAGTGCTATAGAGCATGAACGCTTCGCTAAGTTTCGCTGGCGCCGCTGCTGCGCAGGTGATTCAGAAAAAAAGAGCGCGCGGCCGATCGGAGGATGTGCTTATAATGCACAAAGGCTTCCCCTATGATCTACCGCTGGAAAGTGAATATGTTATATAATTAGACGAATTATATTTTTTTTTTTCCTTTTTCTTTTTTGCTTGCTAGACCGAGAGCTGCACGCTGATAATTAACTCCTTGTGTATAATTATGTGCGTTGAAGAGTTTTTTCAGACGTGGCGTCAGCGATAGATTTATTTTTAGACGAATTTTCATTAAATTTAAATTCGGTTGGGGGTTCTGCATACGCGATGTTGTACTGATAAGGTGTGTGTACAATCGAGAGCGCGTAGAACGATGTTATAGTGTATACCTGAGGAGAGATGGATTACTATGGATAAATGGACGAGAGTAATAAATTTGCGTCGACTTGGAGGATTGAGGAAACGATAAATGAATAAAGCAGCGTGTTTCGTTGCATTTATTATCGCATTTATTGGGAACTTTTGCATCGAGAGAAAAAAAAAAGTTAGTTCGCATGAGTTTTATCGTCGAACTTTGAAGGAACGTTAAAGGAGCTTTGGGAACGGCTGCGTTATCTTAATTGTAGATTTAAAAGTAATTTATCATTCGATATTTCTTATTTTTGTTTTCGCCGCGGGAAACGTTGTCGGTGCGTAATTGATTGCGCAAGCTTAAACGCGAATACGCAGCACTTTTTTTATATATAGATTAATGAGTCGAGCGAATTCTTCAATTGAATTTTGGGGGAAGCTCGTAGACGAAGCACTCAAATACATTTCCCTATGCAATACTATACATCGCAACATATCTATCGAGTGAATAATCTTAAATAAAGGACCGAGATAACAATTTTCAAACCGCGAATCTCGAAATTCAACTTATCAAAGTCTTTTATGTCGAAAAATCATTCAGACGCAAAACACAGTCCAGTGCCAGTGAGAAGTCAGACTATTGCATAAATTCTTTCGCACAGGGCAGATGCAATTAAAGATAAGCGAAACACACACACAAACAGACATAAATAAATCATACGAACGAAAGGATCGAAATTATTCAACGCGGGAATACTGCTTTTCGTGTTATATACGTACAATATGTATGTATATAATAGAAAAGTCGCGCAAGCCGCAGACGCTTCCACCAACCCAAATAGATTTCCCATCCCAGTGGCCAACATATATATATATACGCGATTTAAAGCAGTTATGAATATTTCTGCAATGCAAATGGCATTATACAACTATAGGGATCGGTGCGTATAATTCTGGCGGCGGCAAACTTGCCGTATGTATATACAAGCGGTAGGATATACGAATATTGCAAAAGAGCGTGGCGGGGTTGGTATGTATGCATGGCGCTGCTGCAGCGGTAGGCAGCGTGCGGCGTGGCCGGTCGAAAAAGTTGCACAGCCGCCACCGCCGCCGCCGCAGCCGCGCGATCAATATGACCCGGTCGTATAGCGCGCGCGCGTTTTATCGGTTGACGGAACGTCGACTGGGTCTATATAGTTGTATGTGTACAGTACGCTGCGCGACGGTATATAGCGGCGTCGAGTCTTTTAGCCCGAGAGCCGGTGACAAAAATCTGCAAGAGTTTTGCCATGGCTAATTTTTGGATATGTTATAGTATTGATGGTGTACGCGAGTCAGCACCTACTCCGAACGTCAGTTATTCTGCCTCTGTATATTATAAACAATAATAAATGAATGAAAAAAGTTTCAGCCAAGACAAAACTCTTGCACCGATACCTCCTATTTGACATCTTTCGCGACGTGCTGACTGGCCGTGTTACAAAATTATGAGGTCTGACTGGTTCCTCGCTTTTTTTTATACTATAATTAACATCCCTGCCAATTTTCAGCTATGACAAAACTCTTGTAATGCATGTCGCCATTTTACATGTTACAAAGCGGCCGCCCCCAGGTGTTCCAAAACCTGACGTTCGGAGTAGGTGCTGATTCATGTACACCATCAATACTATAGCATATCCAAAAATTAGCCATGACAAAACTCTTGCAGATTTTTGTCACCAGCTCCCGGGCTATTTGAACAGCAGCAACAGCAGCAGTTTCGGTGCCGCCGCTAGCTGCAGTCCGGTGCCAGTGTGTCGCGCAACCTTGGAGCTTTTGTTGTCTTTCTCTCTCTCTCTCTCTCTCCTGCTTTTTGCATCCTATCCCCAGTATCCCTCTCTTGCTCTCTCCCCTCTCTCTCTCTCTCTCTTTCTCCCTTGTTCATCGAGCGTTGCTTTTTTTGTAACTCTCTCCTCTTCCTTTCATCCTCCCCCTCTCGCGAAGAGAGAGAGAGAGAGAGAGTCTTTTTACTCGGTCGGCGCAGCGGCTCTCGCCAACAAGCGGCGCTTTATCTACTCTTTCGATACATATTCCCTTTATTATTGTTCTCTTCTTTTCATTCTTGTATATATATATATATTTCCTGCCGCGCGCTGCAGCACGAACATTCGTATTATATTATGCTGCGTTTACATGCCGACAAATTTTGTTACGTAAAAAGCTTCGCTCGTCTCTACTCCTTTTCTTCTCGATCCTATGCTGCACATTAAACTTTGCTTGCATACACGACTGTTAAAGGAAAATTATGACATATATATATCCGATTATCTCGTGTGCTCCGGGCAATCGGAGACGTTCCACCTCCCGCGGTCGCACTCGTACCCTACATCGTCGGTGATCCACTTATAATCGACACAAACGGCCCAGTGACCGATTCGACCGTCGACAGTCCGATCCTCTGTTTATTTTGCGCATATATACACACACTCATTTGTCCTCCTCGTCGCGACGCTCCGTCGCCCAATGCTGAAATACGAGAATAAATGAGAGAGAGCGAGAGAGAGAGAGAGAGAGAGTACAGGCATAAAAGCGAAGCGGTTCTTTTATTATTAGCCCCGCGCAGTGAACAGAGGCGGGCGAGTCGCGTTCAAGGTCGCCGTCCCGTGTATTATACACCTCCCGGATCCGCGCGAAAATGCCTAAAACTCGCGCGCGGAGAGTAGCAGCAGCAGCGGTGTTGCGGTAGTAGTAATAGTAGTAGTAGCCCTGACCCCGAGGCAGAGAGAGAGAGTGAGAAGAGAGCGAGGTCCCTGCTGCAGAGAGAGCAGCTGCTAGACGACGACGACGATTACGGCGGGAGTCTCTCTCTCTCTCCCGACCTAGGCCTATGACCGACCTACGCTCTGCATAAACACACCCACACAGAGAGAGAGAGAGAGAGAGAAGCTTGGAGAGTACGTTCGCCCGCCCGCCCAACGACGACGCCTCGATTGATTTGGCCCCGACCTGCGCTGCGACCTGCGCACGTGTGTCGCATACTTTTCCCCTGCACACGCACGCACGAGCTTTTAGATTGCGCTGCCACCTTTTACTTTTTGACGAGTGGTATCGGAATGCATGTTTTCCACTTTCGCCAGTTTTGGTTGCGAGTATGCCGGCGATAATGACCGTATGGACAGGTGAACGAGTTGATTTTCCGTTTGTGCGCGAACGCTGATGGGGCATAAAATTGTAATTGAAGTTTTTGCAGGATAGTTTTTATACGCGGACTATACGGGAAATGATTAAGTAGATTGATAAATTGGATAGTTTTTGCTTTTGAGATATGTGTATACATGAGGCGAAGCTAGTGTTTCAATTTAATGAAAGCATACCACATACTTCTATTAAGTATTCAGGTATTTCCATATTGATTTTTCCAATTGCAAGTAGTAGTATACTTACATATATATGTGGAAAATGTCTATTTTTTATTAAGTTCTGCATGCATAATTTATGTAGGAATGGTTTTTAATGCAGTTGCTAATGTACGTCAAAACTATATCTCCTCGACAATCGAATAGTATTATAGGTATATTATTTTAAACATTTTTTTCATTTTTCTTAAGCTTTTTTTCTTATTTATTTGATTTATAATTATTTATGTGTTTACTAAGTTATGATACATGCCGGAGAATCTGAATTTGGATAAATAAAATTTTTCTTTATCAAAAATACGCGAATACAGGATATAATAAGTGCAGAGAAAAACGATTAGAGAACAGCTATTGGATAGATTCTATAACCTAACAAAAACATAACACGAATAAAAGCTTGGTATATAATAGCATAATCGAAACATTAAAAGATCATCAATCTGGTTATTCATTCCAAGTCAAGCTTGAACTATCGCACAATACGTCAATCTCTAATTTATAAAAATAACATAGTAAATTCCAAAATAATATAACAATAATATTGCTCCGATTCAATTGGCGACCTGTTCGTCACGCGCGTCACGCATTTCGAACGAGTCTCGCGCCAATCTTACACGTTCGCGCATCAAGTTACGAAACTAATTGTTCTCGCCGAACAATATAAAATATCCCATTCGCAGCTACACACCCGAAACCGCGACTTAAGCATCAACGAGAGTACGTTATGCATTTCCGCGTGCCATTGAAACTGTTCGACGAATGAATCCAGTGGCCAAGTCTCTCATCGCCAACGTCACCTGTTGATGTAAAAGCTGCACAGACAGACACACGGACAGACACAGCGAGACGCGACGAGCTCGCCATGGCTTTTGTGCAGGCAGCGTTATTCGAGACTGCTTCCCGAAATTCGACCAGCCAGAAGGTCGGAGGAAGTGCGCGATATATATATATGAGCATGTGGCGTGTGCAGAATTACTGGCGGGCGAAAAATATATCGAGGAACGGACTGCGCTGGGAGGCACGAGTGCGGTGCATTCATAGCCGCCACCGCCGCAGACAGATAATATATATGTTAGTGTATCAAATGTGCCGCGCACTGGCTATATCCTTTTTATCTCTCTTATACGCTCATCGCGTTCGCGCGGCGGGCTCCGTTTCGAGCTTCCGTTTTTTGTTTTCCTAATATATATGTCGGGCGCGATTCCTATATATATATACACTTGCATTCGAGTCGTATTTTCGAGTGCGCTTCTCGGAAGGTGCACAATGATGAATTCACTCGTGAAAGTCGAGACTGACGAAGATATTGTTATATGCATATACATATATATTTTCTTCATTCGGCCAAAATGTTGGATTTATAATTATACTTCGAAACCCCGTAATAGCTTTTATTGATTCTCCAATTTAAGACTCGTACGAGAATCAATGCGAGAGAAACACTCATAAGTATACATACATCTGGCGAAAGTGTAAGCGTCGTAAATAACGTTGGGCATGCAGGCAGCATTACACGAGCGAGCCGCGCGTCTAAATCTGGGATATTTGTTTTTCATTTTTTATCCCCTATCCGGCGCTTTTTAACAAGAGACGAACGAGCGTCTCTTTTGAAATTCTCGCTCTAAACTAGGGTTGAGATATATATTCGCGTTGCGGGAGAAGATAAAGAGAGTAGAGTGAGAGAGAAAGAGAGGAAGCCCGTCGATGCTGACGTCGACGGCAACCAAATGAGAGAGACTTGCTGCCGCGTGCTCGAGGGAGAAAGGAAGAGAAAGAGAGAGAGAAGAGGTAGTCAGCCGGATGGAAAAAGAGCGAGAAGAAGGGGGAGAGAGAGAGAGAGAGAGAGAAGGAGCTGTGTCGAGCGACCGGGGGTGGCGTGTGCGAAAGTGAAAGAGAAGGAGAGAAAGAGAGCGGGCGGAGGGAAAGAGAGGAAAGCTCTATCGATCGACAATTCTGTAGGCCGTACGTCTGACTTGTATACGAACGCATAATATATAGAACGAGAGTACGCTTGTCTCTATGTGTATATATGTGTGTGTTTCGCCGCTGCATGAAATCCTACGAGTAGAACAGAGACACAGAGAGAGAGAGAGAGAGAATCGTACAGTCGCGAGACTAGTATGCATGTGCGCGAGAGTTAGATTGACGCGCAGATCTCTTCGTCGTATACGTATCCCTTCATTGATCAACCGACTCGCTCATATTTAGTCATGCTGCAATGACATTCTCTCTCTTTCTCTCTCAGTCATTACGTTGTCCACAGACATACCTTTTGTTAGCGCTCTATTCTCCCGCTTTTTTGTGCATTCTCCAATATACGCGTTGCGAGTTTTGCACGCTTCAAAAAGGCCTATATAGAACGCGAGCATTGTTGGAGATTTATCCCGGAATACGAAGTTTTTTTTTGTTATATGCACGAGCGAAAGAGCGAAAGATCCAGCATTTTTCTTACGTGCGTAGTTTGTGTCGTTTATACCGAATAAGTTTTGTTTTTACATTATTGATTAGCGTAGCGGGTATAAGTTGAATGAATTTTGTGCTGGCATTATTAGAGAAATCGAGGGGAGCTGCGCAAGGATTATGATTAATTTAATAAAGGAAACACAAAGCTACGTGAGTTTGATGTAAATCCATTTATGTTGATTGAAATTTATGGCCTGAACCCCTCGGCTACGTATACATCGCGCCGCAGATCAGATGCAGAAGCTTCCCCGCGACCGCGATCAATTTCTAGCGTGTAAAGTTTCTCTCTCGAAAACATATTTCATTTCTGTTTGCTCGCGGAGGCGATATTTTTGGCTGGCTTTGATTGGAATTTCTTGGTCGAGTATTGATGTCGGTGGTACTTATAGATAGGAACATAAGAAAGTGTCTGGCTATTAAATGGAGTAATCAACTCAACATTTTAAATTTCTAAAATAATTTCTATTTATATGCAATTGATAAAAGAATCGATTGTTTTCCATTTTCCAGTTCTTTTTTTTCGAATAACTGTTTGAAATATTCAGATTTGAATATCTAAAGTTTTGATATAACACTTTCTAATCTGATAATAATTAGCTGGCTTTATATGCGTCAATGTGAATTATAAAACATTAGACATTATTTATTCCTGAATTAAATGATTGAATATTAAAAACACAATATGTCGTGTGCCTTACCATCATTCTCTAAAGTAATCAGTAACTTTATATTCTCATCGTAATAAAATAAATTATCTGTATTCTGCGTGACATTAAATATGCGTCACGTGAGCTGCCCTGAACTTATGAATATGACATTTAAACCGCTCGAGGTGATTTACTGAAATCATCCCCAAATCATATTCCGGACAGTATATCCAGTTACGAAAATAAAGCTCTATTCGATTCATTAAATTAATAAATATCATTGTGTGTACGATTAATTTAGTTAGCCCGAAACTTTCTTATAACAATGAAGAATTGGCATTGACAAAGGAAATATTAGTACGCATTCAGAAGGATTGCAGAAATGGTATTTTTATTCTTCGATGCTGATCAAAGAGTCGAAAAACTTTTTAAAAAGATTGCTTGGATTAAGAGATTAGAATGACGTTCTTAAAAGCACAATATTTTATGATGGCAAAAATGATGTCTCGCCGATTTCGTGCGTCATCTACTTGCAGTAGATTTTTCTGAGATTGGCAGGCAGTAAATGTAAAATTTTATTAATTTTTTTTTGGGAATTGCAGAAAATAGCTTACAGTACTTCGCTTTTAGTAACTCGAACACTTTAATCTTCTTACGCTTAAAATTTCATTGTTTAAATTTTCAGTAAAAGCTTTACCGTTAATTATGTTAATCTCATAATGCATTCTTTATTATGTTAAAGGGGCCATAATAATTCAGGATACTTTCTTGTGATTAAATTAGTATTATAACCGCGATAACTAAGATTTACAAGTTTTTCATGTACATAAAAATTCAAATGACCAAAAACAATTTGTTATTATAAACCTTATTCTGATCTGCATTGTGAAAAAATCAAAACTGATAAACATGTATAAGCAGTGATACGACCTTGGTAATCAAAGGGTTTTAAATCCCATTTGATTCTCCTCTTTTTATATACTCACGTTTTTAATTTTATAACCGCAAGGAAATTCTATTTGGACAAAATCAACACCTTTCAAATGAAGTCCATTCTTATCGTTAAACAAGCTGCGATATACTTGGAAAAATAAAGTTAGATAAGAATGATTGATAATTGCATTGTATTAAAAAATTAATACCAAAACTTTCCATCATCGAACTGGGTATATACACTTTCGATGCCCAAAAATCAGCCAAGCATCGAAAAGTCGTATAACAATATCAGTAAACTCTGTATTTCGTCTTAATTCAATTTTGACTTTTCTTTTTTTTTTAACGCAAGTCGAAGAATTTAATCTCTCGTAGCCGCTGATAAATGAACCTCTTAAAACACCATTTCAACGGTTACTTTTTATCTCTTCAATAACCCTACTTTTAGTCCCGGCCGCGAGAATGCAATAATTTTCTCGAAAATTTGTAAAAGAAAATATATAACGAACAACAGCGCCACGGTTATAAATATAAATAAAGCTGCAGAGAAGACGAAGACGAAGAATAAGACGAAGGAGTAGAAGAAGAGGAAGAAAAACAAGTCGGTTACGGCGATAAATACATCGAAACGTCGCGGTGTGTGCAAATGAAACAGAAGTCATGGATACAGTCGCAGCAGCCGGGGAAAAGTCAGTCGGCAGCCAGAAATTCCGTGGAAAGCGTCAAAATAACACATGCATCACGCCCCTGAGGTGCATTTATCTTTGACCCGCGCATCGCTATCAGCTATATATATGAACACTCAGACGTTCCGCGTGTTCCTCCGCATCACTCCTCCTCCCGCGCTCGCGTATGTATGATCGATATCTTATCGCCTTATCACTGCTGCTGCTGCAGAAAGAGAGAGAGAGAGAGAGAGACGCTCGGCGCGTAATTTCTATATTTTCCCTGCGCACACGCACGAGATTCGCACGAGCACAATTCACAAAGCCTTTCGGTCTGCGAATTTCGTGCGTCTCTACAGCGGCACACACGCGAAGAGCGACTTTTTTTTCATAGCTCGTGTCGCATCGAAAAGCCTCTCCACACACGATGATTCATAGCTCGCTCATTTGTTTCTCTTTGTCGTTTCGCGCGTGGTGTATAGAGATGCAGGAGAGAAGCGTATATATAATTTACGCAGGAACTCAAAATGCGTCCGTAGGATGAGCTCGCGTGTGTAATCGTTACAAGGCGCGGTGCTCGTTTTGTTTAGTTGAGGTCAGCGTCGCGGGCCACTCGATGCTCTGTCTCTCTCGCTCTAATGTTTTCCTTACCTAAGCCCCTCCTTTGCTCTTATACATCGCTCTCTCTCTCTCTCTCTCTCTCTCTCCGACTCGGTTTGTCTGTGTGTCCGTCTCGACGCTTTTTTTTCTGGCTGACGAGCACAGACGCAAGCACACATATACACGCGTGTAGAGGGCGTATACGCACATACTCCCGATAAAAATAATGACGACAGCCGACGGAATTTCGCGAGAGAGCCGTGACATTGACCCTGGCATTGATCCGCCAGCCAATGTGTGTTTGCGTTATTCCACGCGAGACAAGCAGAGAGAGAGAGAGAAAAGGTGGGCTAAACATCTGCAATAGAGTAAGAGAGCACTCGCAATCAGTAGATATAATCTCGGTTTTATTTAAAAGTCGTTTAATACTCGCTACTGTACTTGCAACTATATAAGGTCTCACTGCTGCAGTGAATGATCCCTAAGTGAGAGAGAGAGAGAAAGCGAGCAAAAGATAGAGGAGGAGGAGAAGGAGGAGGAGGAGGAGGTACGGAAGAGCGGGCGGAAGGAGGAGAAGGAGGAAGAGGGGCGGTGGTGACGAGGGAAAGATCCGACCTTGGAACGACCCCGTCCAAGGTCGCAGACGTAGACGTGCCCCTCTCTCTCTCTCTCTCTCTCTCGCTCTCGTTCTCTTGCTCTCTCGCGAGCTTTGACTTTCTATTTTCTCCGCCTCTCTTTCTCTCTCTTTCTCGTGAGCGCGCACACGCACACAGTCTTCATTTTTATCCTTGGTCTGGGCCACCTATCCTCGGCAGAGAGCTTCGATCAGCCGGGGCGAGCGTCGCGACGCCGACGACGCTGACCTCAGCCAGCCAAGAAAAGCATGATCCCTTTTTCTTCGGCGCTGCTCGCTCCCGACGTATATACACACACACACACACACACACTCGAACACATGCATTGACCGGCTAGAGCACACCGAGGCATACGTGCCTTTTTAAATAAATGTTCACGCGAGCCACTTTATTTCGGGATAATCATAAAGGAGCCCTTTAAAGATATTATTAGGTGTGGATTTTTTTTTATTCGGTCCCTGACCTTCCTTCGCGTATACACGTGTGTATATAGTTACGTTCGTCGACCTGATTTTACATATGCGCAATGGAGAGAGCTTTGAGAATTGTCAAAGAGCCTTTGACAAGGGCTTAGTTATTGGTTCAGATTTTCCTACAGATTTAGTATTTCTATAGCGCCTAGAAATATCTATAATCATGAATTTATCGAATGTAAAGAGCTATTGTTGTACGGTTCAGTTGAAAATTGTGATTGGGAACCAGGGAATTTTAAAAATCGATGGAAAAATAAAAGATCGAAATATAATTGAGATAAAAAGTTTAAAAGAGAAGTTCCATAAGTGCGTGATAATTACACATATAGCTACTTCTTTTGCAAACTTTTATTCCGCTACAGCCTTCTTCATAATTGCACACTCATCGTCTATTAGTTTACAAAAGTAACATCTTTTAGGCATTGACAAATAGACGGTGACGCACGAGACGTTTTTCATGCCAATTACCATACTTTTTTTTTTGACTTGGCTTAGGGATGTATACATCGTCACCACGAGCTAAAGATAATTTTTGTCAAATATTTGCGTCAAACTTTTTCTTTGAATAAATACTCAACATTATCTTAAATAAAGAAGACAATATATAAACTACATTAACATCGTATGCGTCGTATATTGTACATGTAATTTTGTAAATTCGACTCGTACAACGTTAATGTGAACATTTTGAAATTCGACAATATTGTCAGAAACAATAAACGCGACCAACTCCAAACGTCAACATTTCATTGATATTGATGTTTTTTTTTTGTGTTCGGCTCCGGTATACGCGCAAAGAGCGACGTAAACGCGGCCTCAATGTATACATGCTCGCTAAATTTTGCAGTTCGAACGCGGTGCGTGCAGACATTGTCCAAACATTTCGCGAGATCATTGATCTTGAATTTCTTCAAGCAGAGAATTTTTACAAATGGCCAAATATATATATATATATTTCTCATCGACTCAATTATATAAATTTATCGGCTTGGAAAGATTTTAATTTTAGTAGTATTTCATAAAAAATAGTGTAGGAAATGCTTAGAAGCACTAAAAGATATACGTGCAGTAAATCGCATTAAAATATCCGCTCTGGCGGCGTGTGTATGTGTGTCTGTGTGTGAGCACTTCCGTGCATTAACCTTTTTATGCAACATTTCCGAGGGTCGTCGATCGACGCGAAGGATTCTAAATTCATGTAAATAAAGTTGAGCACCGCTGAAGCGCGGCTCCCGTCGGCGTGGGACGTTTCGTATAGATGACGCGCGGCTGCCGAGACGCTTCTGCCGCGCCGTCTGTAATATACATATATGTACGTGTGTGTCTGTAAGCGTGTGTATGCCTCGCGCTTTGAAGGCGTTGGCCAACAGACGTTTCACGCGCTTGCCCCGAATTATCAATATAACGATTAGACGCTCTCTCTCTCGCTCTCTATATATATATATCTGTGTTCTCTATCAGAACACTGCCAAAGGTTACTGTACTGCTGCAACCACTTTTTCTTCCGTGCAACGTTCAAGAATATGTACTTTCGCGTGCAAATCGTTTTGGGCACAATGTTTTTGAATATCTTATCTTTGAGTATTTCCATCGAACGAATTTTATGCCAAATTTTAGAAATATTTTCTTGAGGTTTCAATGGACGAAGGTAAAGTCGAATTTCAGAGATTAACTTTTTGTTAAACTTGACGAAAACAGTGGAACAATGTTGTTATTAGCTGTTGCGTCTGGCCGAGTGACTGTTTCTACTGGTCGTTCACAAGACCTCGGACACAATTGGTCTCGAGTAAGTATTCGAAATTACTTATCCGCAGTTTTAAAAAGAAGTGTCATTGTACTTTTTGAGTTATTTATTGCAAATAAAGATATATTCGAAGCATTTTCACAATCGATAGTCATAGTTTGATGGAAATAATTGGGCAGCAATAATAGGTAACACTTCCAGCACAGGATACGCGAAACCGAAATGAAAACCCACGTAATAGAAGGTAGGTAAGTTACAAAAATAGAAAAGGAAATTAAACAAAGTTCCTGTTAAAAGCTTCTTTGCGCCCTTCCTATGTAGACGGCCCGCTATCAATGGAGTTTTTGCGCGTCTGTTGTCATGGCAACAGAGGTGTTCTACCCCATCAACAGTGCCAGTAACCCTAAATATCAATCGAGTTGAGCATATAATGTTTCTTTTCCCGGTCCCGGCTATACACACGTGATAGAAACCACGTGTCCACTAAAGGTGTCATTTTATCATCAATCTCCCGACGGCGTTTCCGTAAAAAGTACACTAGGGTCTCCCTGATATTAAATCCACCCTCGACGTGTTTTTCGAGATGCATCGATCAAAATAGTTTACGTGAACTAAAAAGCATATTTTACTTTTGTTGTATAAAATATAAAAAGTGTATCGCTTAATTTTAAAAAGTAAAAATAAAGCATGCGTACAATCTTATGGAAATTGATTTTCAGTAAAATTGGTTGATACTTTGACTTCCTGATTAAAAGTCCAGTAGATCCATCAAATGACCCGTTTTCGAAAGAGTCAAACATCTGAGTTTCCATTGCACAGTACATACAATCTATATAAAATCCTTTAACCACAAATATTTCGAAAACTATCCATTTATAGACATTGAATCTTTTGACGAAGATAGATATGTATATATATAAGTTTACCTGCAAATAATTTACAAAAAAGAGCAAGTTATAAAGTACATTGTATTATAAACTAGTTTGACTTTAATCATAATATATGCATTCTCTATGAGGGATTAATGTAGTATGATATAGTTCGTAACTTTCTGGTCGGTAGGTGCACTAAGCACATTGTCTAAATATGAATATTTTTCGACATATTACTCCTCATTGGTAACTTAAACCTCGACATTGTTTCAGTCAATTTGGCCAAGAGGCAATATCTATAAGGATTGCGCGGGGTCTTTTTACACAAAAAAGTTAGTGTCTAAAATTATTAATTTACGTTATTTTTCCAATTAAACCTCGAATAACCTCGTAAATAAGCTAATAAAATACGGGTCTCAAGATTGAATTAATGAAATGTGCATATGACCTTCAGAAATTAAAAAATGCAAGAAAAACCTGTTCTTCTACATCAAATTTCTTTGATATTGCATTTTCTTTACATAAATTATTATTTCTTCTATGGATATAATTTGCATTATGCATTATTATAATTTTATTCAAAAACTTTCTCTTCGTGTAAGATTACGCTATTCTAAATATATACTTCTTATGTTTCTTTTCCATAAGTTTTTCTTTTTGCCTTTTGATATTCTATTTTAAAAATCCTCAATGGAAAGCAACAAAAGCAGAGAATTTTATACTTACATGAGAATTATGCAAACTTTGTAAATCAATGACGGAAATTCATTATATTATTACTGATAAAAGTTACTAAAAATCTATTCAACGTAATTTAGAATTAAACACATCGAGATTTAAATTTGCGCATCTCCAATAAGTTGGTAAAAGAAGCATCCCTGTCCACACAATATACCTCAAAGCCACAAAAAAAAAACTAAAATAAAACCCTAGCATCCCCAATAAAGTTAAAGATCAATCGTTCAAAGAATCGATCAATTTCATCCGCCACTTGCCACATAAAGGAACGATTCGCGTACGAATCCTCTGCAACAGCTGCATCGGCCGGACACAAAGCAGAAGCTGAGAGTCACTGGGCTATACGAGGCAAGAGAGCAGCGAATCAGAATGGCGCATCGATAGCCGATCTTGTACCTTCGCCTTGAGTGTATAGGCTCTCTAGTTCGCAAACTCTCTCGCTCTCTCTCTCTCTCTCTCTGGCTCTCTTTCTTTCTCGCGCGTTCGTCTTCCGGCGAGGAGGAGAAGGCGGCCCGAGTGCTCGTTTTTCAACTTCGTTCTCTCTCCTACTCTTTTGCGAAAGAGCAGAGGGGAAACAGAGAGAGAGAGAGAGAGAGAGGCAAGTCTGACCTCGAAACATGCACCGACCGCATCCAATTTATTTCGTCGGCAGAGAGAAGAGAGAGAGGAGAGAGAAGAGAGCTCGGCACTGGTAATGGGAGGCCCACACATGGCAGCGGCTGCAGCAGCAGCAGCAGCAGCAGCAGCAGCAACAGCAGCGCCAGCAGACCAGGAGCGTATCGGCGGCTAAGCGCCCGTCGTCGATCTCGCCCTCGAGCCCACTAATTATTCTTTTCCTTAATTTCCTTCAGTTCGCACGTTATGTATATGCATACTGTAGTATACACGGTTATTGCTTTATTTAGCAGTGCTTTAATGACTGTACCGCCGAAGGTGTATCGTATATGAGCGAGTGGCAGAACACGAGTGCGCTTCGATCGTTACGCCGAATAACAAACACACCTCGGGGCCTTCCTTAATTTGGCTCGCGGCAGTGCGGAGAGAGAAGGTACCCCCTCCCCCCCACTAACCCCACCTTCGCTTAAAGTGAGATCTGAATTATATTTCACGTGCCACTCGTGCTTCTTCTTTCGACACTCGCTCACCCCTACCCCATCTCCTCTTCCGTACTTCTAAATCTTGCCTCTTGTATATATTTCGATTCGAATTCAATCGTTGGCCGTTTTTTATCCCCCTGCATTTTATTTATTGAATAGCTCGTAAATTGGTTGCGCGTAATAACTAAGACGTTTTGGAGCATAACGGATGTTAAAAATAAAGCGTATACATGACGTTAAATTGTGATATAGCGATCCTGATAAGTTCAATGAATATAACGTCAGCGCATTTGTATTTATGGACACTGAGCGTCTGGCTATTTCTAGCCATTACTACTGGCTCATCGCGGGACAATGATATCGACATATATATACTTTTATTTTATGCCTTCAATTAACTTGTCATTCATCTTGTATTCTTTTAATAATAATATATAAATATCAGCTTATCTATTGAGTAATTTACAAATGTCAATCGAGAGTCAAAAACGAATCTCTTTAATAAAAATGAGTATAGAGAAATATTTTTTACCAGTCTCTAATGTATTTCAAGAATAACTGTCTTGAAGTGTAGTAACGACTTTAGTGGGCAATAAATATCAAAAGGATATAGAGCAATATCATGCCATACATCAGTCTCTAAAAACAATAGTAAAATATTCTCATGTAAATGCTCGATAATAAAGTATTGGTAAATAAAATATGCCAGAATCATCTGTCTATATTTAAGTACCTTTGTGTCTTTCAAATTGTAGTTATAAGACCAAATGTACAAGAAAAAAAAAAAA
>UELU01148170.1:5251-51899 GCA_900490025.1 Megastigmus dorsalis
TTATTATAATTTAGGATTGAGGTGTTTCAAGTGCAAAGATCTAAAAATACGGATCGATATAAGTTAACATTTAAAATTAACTTTTGAAATTTGACGAACTGTTGAATATTTTTATATTTCTATTAGTGTCATAGAACTGTTTACTATAAATTAATGTTGAATTCGTAAAGTATATCTAATTACATTAAAAAAAATTCATCCCTTGTATTTTGATTGATTTTGTTTTGAAATAAATGTCCTTTTCAATTTTTATATTATACAAAAAGCGATCAGTATTTTATTTTCAAGCAATGGGCGCTGAACAGAAACTTCGGATGTAAAGGATCAATGGCTTATTCTCTACTAAACCGATGCGCCTGCAGGGACAATAAAGTTTTGCTATAAAGGCCTTTCGCAAACTATTATATGAAATTTAGGAATTGAAGAAAAAATATAAATATTCAGTTATTTAATGGCTTTCCAGTTCCAATGAAGTAATCATAATTACTATGACATTTGAGCTGAAAAAATAAATAAAGTATAATAAAGAAAATGGAACTGATAAAACGAATACTGAAATTGATTGGTTGGATAAAGAAAAATTATTGTACGCTAGAATTTATGAATGGAAGTAACTATAGAGTGTACGTAGTATCGGCCCATAAAGTGCTTAATGTGGAGGAATATTTTGTGGGACGGCCTACAGTGACGTGTGTACGCTTATAAACATTATTCAGATCATATACATTTAGCGAAACAATTGAAAATCATCATTAAGCGCATGAAGCGATTAGGAGCAGAATAGAATGATTTTAGTTGTAAATGCAGGATAGCTCGATATTTTAAAAATTCTTATAAATCTTTAGAGATAGAAAATCTAAAACCCCTACAAATTAAAGAAAATAATAAAAGTAGAGTAAAAGATAACAATGGAAAACTGAACTTGAGAATTGCGTGTTTCCACTGCGTTTGTACGTAATTTATCGACATCTAGATAGCTGCCAGGGAGCATTAAAGGTTAGGGTGCATGAAACCAGAAAGCCCACTCTTTTGAAAGAGCATATTTAAGGGAAGAAGTATTTTTGAAGCTCAGTTTTCATAGTGGAATCCAAGGCTTTTAAAAACTTTAGAGAGAATTGAATAATAACACGATATGGAACAAATCGAGGAAAAGCAAAAATGGTTCAAGGAAGAAAACAATCTGAAGAAAGTTTAAGGTATATTAAAGCTTCTAAGAATGAAGTAACATAAGAGTCACAGAATCATCAGTCCACCAAGTATTATTCATCAAAATATTCAATATGATTTGAAATTGATAGAAGTTGTGATGAATTTATTGTTCATTTGTAGTTTATAATAAATAAAAAATACTCAAGTAATCATCCGTGAACCAGTATATATTTAACGAGTTTATAGAGCTTGCAACGTTTCGAAGGCTTATAAACTGTGCACTTTCCTATTCAGGTTAAGCAATAACAAAAGTTCCAATCTAAAAAAATCATAAAATTATCTTTTTACTTTTTTTACTATAAGAATAGTACATACCTTTAGTATTGTATAATAATTACATAGAGTGTCGGATTATTAAATTGATAAACTTAACCATAATTTTTTTTAATATAAATAATTCATAAAAAATACACTTCGTTCATCCTCGTCATCAAAATTACAAGCTATTATTAGTTCCACTCATTACGCATGTATCCTTCATTCTTCTTTTGTTTCCAAAAAAAAAGATTAAATTTCGCTACCATCCTTGGACTTGATTCAACATCCTTCTCGACAATTCTTACACTCGTGTACAGTGCCTAGACCAACTCCAACTAAATAAGCGTATCTCTGTCCTAATTAGCGTACGCTCCGCCGAAAAACTTGTGAATTTCAATACATCTTGCGGTTTGTAATCAAGGGAGAAAGGAACAAAGCAGAGCGCCCAGTATATCTCCTCCAAAAAAAAAGAGGAGCAAGGAACTGCAACCAGAAACGGAAGACACTTTAATTGCGAAAAGTCCGGAAAGGGAACAAAAAAGTTGGAAGTCGAGAGACAGAGAGAGAGAGAGAGAGAGAGAGAGAGAGAGAGAGAGAGAGCGCAAAAGAGAGCGAAGAGAGAGAGGAACATTCGAAGGCCGCAATCTGGATTTCCGGGCTCTGTCGTTCTATACATATATATATATATATAATACAGCGTACAGAGATGGGAGGTAGTGCGAAGCAGGTCGTCCGGAAGTGGATTTATCGTCGCGGCCGCGTGCGCGCAAGATAGACAAGGACGCGCCTCGTTACTCCGTATATACGCGATATGTATTCACACATATATAATACAGCATACCTAGCGCACAAACAGTCATATGCCGTGGGTAAGTATGCAGATGCGCGCGCACCCAACTGATAAAGGCCGTACGTCGCACTCTATGAGCTGACTGGCTGCAAGTGTGCGTATATATAAGCGTGCGTGCACATTTACGTTTATGTAAATGTGCGCACATGAATACACGATACGGGTGATGTGTGTTTATTTTGAGCGTGGCGGCGGCTGAGCGTGGCAGGAAAAGCAAACGGCGACTATTTGCTGTGCGTTTACACTTGCACTTACTGGAGATATGGGACTTTTGGGGACGATGGCATTTTGACGTGAGAATTAGAGTGCAGGAAGGAGTTGGAAAATAAGTACGTGGGTTTAGGTAGTACCGGGAAAAAAATTAGAGCTATTGAGAACAATGAATAAAGGTTGTCATGCTTCAGGCGAATTTTTGAAATTGCTTTCATGATACAATGTGAAACGGTGCAATTATTACCTAATATATAGATGATTCTTGAAATAACACTAAAATAATCGACACCTTGAACTCTTACATGAAATGTTCTTTTTCACGTAAATGATTGTATATAATAACTTAATAAGTCACGCTACCAATAGACGTAGCTCATAGCGGCTATAATTATAATACAAAAATACCCAAACAAATAACCCACACCGTGCCTATCCAGTCTATTTTATCAGATTTTGAATATCCATCTTTTATAACTTTGCACAAATTCCATATTTTTATGTGCAACAGGTCTTGAATTAAAGCTCCTAGAGTTTTAGCTAAATCTATGGTCCAGAGGGCTGTAGGAGCAAGCTGGATACAAATCAGAGCCCGTTTCTAAAGCGCCCATTTTTCTACCGACGGCGGTGCTATTTGTGTTATTTAAGTAGTAATGGTTTGAAAATTTTACAATCGAATTGGAATTTTAGCAATATTCGAACGTAAGATTTATAAACTGTTTCAGAAATGGGCATTTGCGACTTGTCTCCTTCTTATTCGAGACTGACGAACTGTTCTTCTACATATCTGCTGGCCACTACTTTTAAGAAATGAAGAAGTTTGCGTCGACAAATAATCACATTTTGCATCCGAATATGATGCGTGTAGGCAAAGGTTAAATTGAGATTTCATAACTGATACAAATCTTATTAACTGAACATAATACAGTAGTTTCTTGGTCAGAGAACAAAACCACGTTGAGTAATTATTACATTCATACTGAGTTATTAATCGACATTACTAAATCTGTTGCATTTCTCGCATTATAACATTACGTATTTCCTGTGCAATGGAATAAATGAACAACACCCACTAATTTATATTGCATGAAAAGTTACCCTGTAACTTGGCTTTTTCTTTATGCGAGTAAAGAAAATTACGAGACAAGCAAAGTGGCTCTATTTATCTATGATGGTGGTAACTTGATCAATATTCGAGGTTGCAGAATGCTTCCAATTAATGCTTATATTACATTTTGCTTCAAGGCATGATATATTATATTACTAATAAAGTAGATAAACGGTATTATTAAAAATAAATGAGACTTTATTTGAAATCAAAATTAATTAGAACTGTAAGATTTGATAAGCAAAACTCTCATCTTAGCCTTAATAATAATGATATAAGTAGAATCAAAGAAGGTTTGTATAAAATAAAACTGTAATTTTATTAAGTATAGGTATTAATGACAGAATATTAAAGTTTGATAGTTAATATTATATAATAACTTTTTTAAAAATTTACCGATTTCACACGTCTGATATTGTTCAATGATATTTTTGGATTGTAAAGGATTTCTTCTTTTGTATCATTTAAAAATATTTTTTTATTATTAAATTTTTTAGCTCTGTTATTTAATTATCAAATGTACTCAATTTTTCACTAAAACGCTTCGAAATGAAATTTTTGGTATATCCGAAAGTGAAGCGTACTATTTTTAGATTGTACTATCTACATGGATGTGTATGCATAACATATGTATATTTAAGTGTAGGTGTGTGAATAACTATCATATCTCATTATCGCATGAACTAATTTTTATATAATGAACATATTTTTATTAGAGACTGACTTATAATTTCTTGAAACTTTATTTTTCAGACGTTTCGCGTGATAAACGTATCGTAATTTATTACGTTTAGATACATCTCTTCGGAAGAGCTTCGACTTATCGAATCTTTAATATAATATATATTTAATAACAACGGAAAACGTACATTTTTAAACTTATAACTATCTCAGAAATCAACAACTGAATCCCATAAAAAAATTTGTAATTGTATGTACTTAAGATTTTATAACTTCCCGGTAATAATCTAAACTAATTTCCGAAAAAAATATTAAATTAAAAAATAAAAATTACATTTTCTCTAGTTTGAATTTTGAATAAATCTACATTAATTAATATGAAATGTGAGTAGAATGTTTTTTATTTGCATTCAACCATTGACTCGTAGATACATTATTCCAAATTAAATGAATTTATTATATGGATGACACATATAATAAAAAATTAATAGATATTGAATTTTGTATGGACCAATATAACCAGATTAACCTACGAGTATTATAAATGCAGATTCTCTTTCTTTCGAGCAATATTATTAGATTTATCTTCACGTTGGTGTGTAGGAGAGACCTGGGCAAACTTAAACGCGGGGCGGTATTGAACACCCTGTATAAATTAATTTAAACACCTCTAATTTATCTGTGTATAAAGTAATTTTCAAATATCATTGCAGCCAACCTATTGACAAAGTTAGTTACTTAACTAGGTAATATTTTAAAATTTTTATGGCAGTTTTTCAAATACATTACAAAAAATTTTCAAAAAAATTTTAGTTTTTTGTTGGCTGAAATACAATTAGGTAACAATTTTACTTTAATAAAATAGGTACAAACTTAACAGCGCGTTAGACCTTCAATGCAAAATATTATTCGATATAAAAAGTATAAAAAAGAATTTCATTAGTTACTTACTAGGAAAGCTATTTTTTTCATTCTGGGGCGAATTTGAACGTTATCATGTGAGGTGTTTTTTGAACATCCTATTTTCCTTAAATATTCCCGTAACAATTATTGTGTGCTATTTATATTTAGATTAACATCGCATATTAGATATAGACGTACATACGAAAGGTAAACAGAAATAGAGTTGTTTAACCTCCTTGAGCCAACTGACGAGGTATCTTGTCGCAATTAAGTACTATTGTCAATACAATTTTTTCTTATAACTTTTGAAATTACGGGATATAAAAATATTTCTTGAACTTATAGAAAGATCCATATAAAAGGACATTATAGGACTAGTGCGAATAGAACATGTAAGCGAAAAGAATCAAATAAAAAAAGCGCACATATTTACCCTGATTACCCCTACATATTTTCCATATGAATTTTTTGCAAACTGAATAAAGCCGCCCTCATCAACAAAACCGCCAACCGCTGAAATAACCGAAGTAAAAAAAGCTATGATTTTTATAAAGCGAATATTTCCGAGCCAGTGTAACATTCATCAAATGTAATCTGCGCCTGTGGAAGTTTTAACAAGTGACCTATTTATTGGTCGCAATGTATATAGCAGCTATAGAGACATAATGACATATATATACAAGTTAATAAAAATTTCGACACTGCAAAGATTTAGCTGCACGGAGAAAAACGATACTTTTAGTAACGCATTTAAAAAGGGCAATAAAAATAGTTAATGAGTTTAATAGAGTTGGTGAAACGTCAATTTTTTATGATGACAAAGTTTTATTACATATTTCCAAGCAAACTGTACGATAACAGAAACTTATTTTTAATTTTTATGGATATTGATTACCAAAATGTGTTTTGAAGCAAGCTCAAACTTCATGTGTTTTTCACCAGCTATTTAGTATATACACAAGTGAAATATTAAGTAATCATGTTTACTTAATATTTCTTATCATTAAGATTTATGTTTTTATAACGCCTTAATAAGTAGATATTGTAATTAAACAAAAAAATAACTCTTAAATCGATTTTTGCACCATGAATAAATTTGAAAATACTTTTTGGTGCATAATTACATATTTATTAAGAGGATTAATCCATTTGTAACGAACAATAAAAAATGTTATATTATTAATTCATGGTCTATTTGAAATAATGCTAATATTAAGATTTAAAGTAAATGTCGTCAGTTGGAAACATTGATTACTTTGCTGTACATTCTCATTTCCTTGTGATTATTAATTTAAATTGAGCGCAAGTTAAGTTTAATATAATTTTTAGATGTGAATGTCATACTAGTTATTTTAAGATATATCTATATAAACGTGTTGCATAAAAAGGCTGTGGAAAATCTGCCACATCAATTTAAATAAGAGCAGTGTGTTCATAATTTGCAATAATTTTTTTGACGTATGAGTATTAATAAAGTGAATGAAGCACTTTAGCGAATTTTAAGTAAAATATATATTATTTTGTACATGGACAAAATTAAAAGTTTAATCTTGTTTTTAATTAATTAGTCTGATACCGTTTAAGTTACACCTCCGTTCGCTTTTGTACGTTTATAAAACCTTTTTTTCATCAGTATAAAATTGTTATGAAAAAACATCTTTTTAATCGTTTTTAATTAAAACTTGTGGAGTTTGAAATTTTCAAAACTATCCACGACACCTTTTATAGTGAGACCGCACAGTTTTAATCAGAAATAAAGTACATTCTATGAGGAACTTTAATTAGTATCAAAATTATGCACACCAATTATTTATTAGGTTACGGACTTGAGAATTATTCTTAAAATTATTCATTATATAAATAACTTTAATAAATTACAATAATTTGTGTAATAAATAATTTTTACCGCTGGAAATTACTGCTGTGTAATGTAATATTAATGTATACCTGAAAATACTTTTTTTTATAAAATTTTTATATTTCTAGTTGTTATACTCTGCTGATTATTATAGAGATATCGCGCATTCATTTGATTTATAGGATTCGCTCGTATGTAGGAAAATAAATTAATGTAACAAAAAAGCGAGAAAACTGTGCTAAGACTATCGACGCTGGAAGAAACGTATATTGTCAAAATAGATTTTCATATTCTCCAAATAAATATACCATTTTAGTCAGTTTACTTGGCATTCGAACAAACTAGTATCGCGTATTTTCTTAGTAAGAACACATTTTGAGGATATTTTCATTGCGCTTGCTATATGGATAAGCGAGCTGAGCTCTCTTCCGAATCGTATATAAAATTCGATTTATATAGAAGACAGCTTTGCAAAAAGCAAACGATATACTCACTCTTACGTGCATTGTCATCCATAGAATCTAGGCAAAAAAAAAGTAAGTGCTCATAGGCAGAGTCAGCAAGGACAGCGAGTAACATTTCTAATTAACTTCTTAAACGCAGCTCGATCTCCAGTGCGGCCACATGCGTCACCCACACTCTCTCCCTCCTTCACTCTCGCATTTGGACTCCTTAAAGCAACGAGGGTCTCTCTCTCTCTCTCTCTCTCTCTCTCTCTCTCTCTCTCTCTATCTATCTATCTCTCTCTCGTGGTAGTGCTCAAGCAGCCGTGTGTGTATGTGTGTGCGAGGGAGAAAGAGAGAGCAGTAGTAGCCGCAGCGAGTCCTAATTGCGCGAAGACTGTGCGCACTGGGACCTCTATTTTCCACGTACACACGGTGTATTACCACACAGGATGGTCGCGCACGGCTACGTATACAAGTGTATATAAGCGAGGGAGAGAAGGGAAAATCCGAAATGAACGGAAAAGCGTCGGGAGAAACTCGATTTCCGAGAAAGAGAGAGAGAGAGAGAGCGGCGCGAGAACGAATTCATGTCTATGTTTGCATGTGGGTGGGTGTGTGTAGTTTAGCCGCGCCGCGTGTGCACACGACGTCGCGTACCTATATATGTACCACGTACATGGTCGGTGTCGGCGACGCTCTCTCGGCGCGAGAGAGGAAAGCTAACGCGCGAGGCAAGGGCGCGAGGGAAGATCAATAACGCGCCTATCGACGTACGGGCCCGTGCGTCAAAGAATTTTTCACATATAGCGGCCAAGAGAGAGAGAGAGAGAGAGACCGCGATTCGATATGATGCCGGAGCAGCCGCTCTGCCTTTTTTTTACCGGCGCACTCGAGCCTCCATTATTTTGGAAGCGATCGGAAATCGAAGAGGACTTATAAACCTATATCTGGCTTTCGGGTCGTGGAGATCCTTTAAACCGGGTAGTGGCGTAGGATAGTCGATAAATTGATCGAATTGATTATTTTTGAGGCTAATTGGCTCTGTGAAGTGTGAAATGTGTAACGATTGTCTTTATGGATTGCGAGATAAAATTTTATTTTTTCCTGTTGTTTCTGTTCCCGCCCGTTTTTCATTTTTATTAATTGACACAATTTTATTTAATTTGAGAATTGATGGCTTGGAGGTCATTAAATAGGTCTACAGTTAACCTGATTGTGTAGATATTTCAGTAACGTTTGATTGTCGCGATTTGTATATTTTTCCAGAGCAAAAAAAGTAAATGTCATACGGCCATGAAATTTGACCTTCGAACAATAAATAATGCTTAAATTACCAAAGTTATATATGTACGATATATAAGGGTAATTCGTTACACAAGTAAATATATTGATTTAATTTGATTATATTGATAGGTCACTCTTACAGAATACAAATTTACTGTATGAAAATGGTTTAAAAACGTTATCGGTACTGAACACTTTTTTTAAAAATCGTATTGCAAGATGGAAAACAATTTTTTCATTATATTTTTTCTTTGACCCACATTACTATTCTCTTTAGTAGTTTTCAAATCTACTGTGATTATCTAATCAAAGCGATCAAACTCAAACTATCCATAGTTGTATCAATGACAATCAAACATAATTTATATCGTAAACACAATGTACAAAATTAATTTAATTATAAGCACGAATTTTGAATTTCTAATTGAATGAATAAAATCTTGCAATATATTCTGTAATTAAAGACAATTTTTATATTACCCAGCTAATCTTTTTTTCAAAATTCATATAAATTTTGGACGGATAAACTTTTTATGTTTGGGAAATGCAAAATTTCAAGTATTAAACAAGCAAAGCTAAAACCTTTATTCATGCTAACTTTACTTATTTAAACATTATTGTAACATTATTGTTATAAGCTCAACTCCCGAAAGCTTGGATGAGAATTAATTAATTTCGCTTATCTTTCATTTATCTGAGATCTGTAAATTACTATTTGAAAAACACTTACCATTTTGTCAAATCTAATAATTTTTAGTAGTATTTTTCTTTTAAAGAATTGTATTAAATTATTCTTTCCGTACAAATCTTTGCAAAGATAATTTCATAAATCTTAAAATACTTAAAAACACGATTATAACAAATTAATTTATGTTTGAAGTTTTAAATGTGATTTTGTAAAACATGTATTTCTATTTTAATTCCCCCAAGAAATGGTTTATTAAAAATTATATCATATAACTGCTATGCAAACTAATTAGTTAATGTATTTCTATATAAAGCATCAAAATGATATGAACATGATTTCAGTACATCAATTAATTAAAATAATTAATTTTAATAATAAAATATCAAAAATAGTAATATAATTTTTTAAATCTATAATCTCATTCGTTGCATCATAACGTACATTTACAAAAAATGCGGTAAGCAACACGAAAATCTAGGTTAGATATATAGTTACAGTAAATTTTTCATTAATTATTATCAACAAAGTTTAATAGCATAATAAATTCTGTTTTATCGTTTTGTTTTTTTCCCGGGGGTTTATTAGTTTGTGCCATAAGTTTCCAGTTTAAGGGACGAGAGCGCGCTCTTGATGTGCTATATGGATTTGGAGCAAAAATGGACCTAACCTATGCTTTGAACCAAACCATTTACTCTGCCAGAGTGGGTACGCGTCGTATGAAGGATCACATGTTCATTCAACAGAGTGACGATTCACCGTATTGACGTAAAAATTCAATTTTGCACGAGTGCTTTATTATGTTTTGCCTTTAACGAGCTTCGAATTTATTTCTGCAGCATCGAGAAGTACTTACGCACGCGAACGATGTTTTATAACCCCCACATAAATATTTAAAGTTAAATAAAAATTTCTGAATGACTGGCATTGAAACTTTCATTAATCCTCATAGCAGAATTTCCATCTGTTATATGTATATATTAAAAAAATATCTGTGTAGTACTGAGTTTCTGTATTCGAGTATACTCAATACCAAAAATCTCAGTGGGATAGCGTTACGTTACTTTAGCATTATATATTCTTACAAAAGATTTCACAACTAGATGCAATCTGAATCAGTATTTTCTATCTATAAATAGATATTACCCATGAATAAGCGCAGAAAAATATACGTTTACAGTTTTCTGTCTGCGCGTCTGTCCTATACTTGACTTATTCTACTTTAACTCTGAAGATCTTGTGACTATCAGAAAAATGTGATTTATAAGAAATATATTAATATAGTTATTATTTGTTCATTTGAAAAATAGTAGTTTACATAATCTGAAGGAAAAAGTATTTTATAAAAATAAACAAAATTTGGTTTCACTAAACTGACAAATTGTAATGTATGCACGATTCCCCCTCACTTTTCAGATCCTTCGGGTCGGTTGCGAATAATAAGTCGATTCAGCTTCCTAAACTTTTTCATATAACGTATACAGATTCTTTCACGATATAACTTTAGGATACGAGAACAAATGCGCTCAGCTACATTTTCTATTTTTCTAAATCCCTGATCTCTACCTGCCATCGTCATTTTCCATTCTATGAAAGAAATCGATCGATCATGGCTGTAAAGCAAATTATTCCCATTTTCACTGTACTCATTTTGACTTACCCTTTCTAATACGAATATCTAATACGTTATACATTGTTCTACTAGTTACTATACAACCAAAGCATAGCTTTTATTCGAATCGAAGCGAATTCAGCAACACGAATTTTTCATAGACTTAGGCGCATGATTTCCGAGCGGTAGCTTTTTCCGCGCGTATACGGAGGCGGCAGACAGAAAAAATAAGGGAGAGAGAATCGATCGCGTAAATTCGTAGCTCCCGCTCAAGAATCGCCCGAGTCACCTTGTGCCTTTCCATCTCCACCCTGTTTCTACTTGTATGCTTTCTCCTCGTCTCGGGTGCTTTTCCACCTTCCTTTATTCTTTCACTTTCTTTTAACGTCTCCTACTATATGCTATACTATTGCTACGAGCTTATCGGGCGCATTTAATCATTCATTGAGCGGATGGATAAGTAAAGTGTACACACTTTTTCCAATGACTTAAATATAGGTATGAACTTATCTATAGGCACGGAACTAAAATAGATGCACACTGTTTCTCTCTCGCTCTTCTCTACGCCCAGAAAACTGATCCTCTCGCAGCAAGAGAACTTATTTTTCTTTCCTACTTAGGGATTGGCACTAATTGGTCGACAAAACTCAATTTTTAGCACACAACAACAGCAACAACATTAACAACAACAACAACAGCAACAACAACATTAATAACAGCAACAGCAAGAACAACAGCAGAAACTTTGTACACGATCTCTCTTGGCAGCTCTCTGATTTCGAGAGGAACTTTTTTCACAGCGCAGACCGCCCAATACACAACTCTCTTACACTCTCGTTCATTAATTTTTGGTTTGTGCGTTTTTGATCGTACCTCGATAAGGAATATCCAACGGGTCGACTCTCTGACTTCTGCAGCACAGTGAAACCGCTAAACACTCGGTATTATCGAATCTTGTACTATATATGTGTGTATATATATGCTCCTTTTGGCTCCTCCAGCGGCACACTGTATCAATTTAGCACGAACTTTCTCACTTTGCAGAGTAGTCTCTCTCGCGCTCGGCCGCTCACTCTTCTTCTCTCTCCAGCAACTCGACGGTACAAAAAGAAAAACAAAAAAGAATCGAGCCCCAGCGAAGGGGAGAGAAGGGACAGCAGCGTTGCGCGGCTCTTATACACACGTACTTGCCGTGTTCCGCGTACGTGTAGGCGGACACCTATATATATGTATATATATATATATCCTATATATGTGTGTGTATGTACAGAGTTGTATAAATTTCGCCCGATTTTCTCGACGGTCCGTCCGTGCTTTTCTCTCTGTTTCTTTTTCTTGTTCGTGTCGCTCGAGCCCCAACGAGAGAAGACTGGAAACGACGGCACACACTCTCTCGCTCTACGACTGCGACCTCGACGGACGTGTGTGCTATAGCGGATAGTCGTTCGGAGTGAGGCTCGCGCCACTGTGGCCTTCGCTACAGCTAAAATATCGACCATTTTCCCTTCCCGGCAGCAGCGCGGGGCGAGATAAAGTGACGGGGAACGGCGGAGAGAAGGGACGAGCAGGAGCTGCTGGTAGGGAGTCCAAGAGAGAGAGAGAGAGAGAGAGAGAGAGAGAGAGAGGCAGGGGAGAGAGCATCATACAGGGGGTGGAAGCGAGGCGGCGCGCGAGTCATATCCGCTTGGGCGCCTGCGCAGCTGCAACCCTCCCTCGCTGCTCGGCGCATCAATATACGAGGCGCGCGGCGGTTATAAGTATACGTATAGCCAGCGGACGCGGCGCGTGCGATGATGGCTCGAGCGCTGTACTTATGCGCGGCCGAGCGCGGAGCTGCTGCCACCGTATCGCGAGGCCGACGATTCTCGCGTTATACGGCCGGTACCGCCAACCCCTAAAAGCTCCCTCTACTGCGTATACGAGCCGCATCGTCATCGCATCCGTCGATCCGTGCATGCGCGTATGTAATGCAGGTTCGCGAAATAGTCGCGAGGCGCTCTGCCTACTTGTTGATTTTCCTACGTTTACACGGATCTCGTAGTCTCACTTTTTCAACTGATACGCCAAGCTCTCAAAGGAGAAAGAGAGAGCGAGAGAGAGAGAGAGAGAGAGAGAGAGAGCGAGAGAGAGAGATGCATGTGCGGCTTTGAATGGCCCGCCTTCGCGTATACTTGCGATATGGAAGTTGGTGGTTTTGTAGAAAATGGCTTTATCGACTGTTCCATGAATTCGATCGCGCGCCACGCTACGTCGGATTGCAAATTAATTTTGCTATTGCGGGGCAAACTAGTTTCTGCAACATAGTCGGTATGCTAATTTTACATCGATTTGCTGTGTATCAATATTCGACAGCAGAAAAAATCTAAGGAATACATGAATCGATATATATCATAAGTGTTTGCGTTGTTACTAAAATGCTTAATACTTGTGTGTAAATAATAAACGCGAAAAAGTGTATTGTAATAAGTAATGAGAATTATAATAGATTTTATTAACATGAATTACTAATAATTACTAATGAAAACAAAATCAATGTGTAAACACATTCAAAGCAAAATGCAATGTAAACTGAGTATTTGTATCATCTATCGTACAGAAGATATAGTTGCATATTTATTTTACTTTGGGTCAAATTTCAATTTCGTAAGATTATTTATTTCATCAAAAGGTGGATAAAGCAGCTGTCGATCACAATATACTAAAAATTGTAGCGAAGGATTCTAAAGAATATACCAAAATGGACTATCATTTACCGAATGTATCGATTAGAAAAGACCCTCAAGATGTGATGAAGTAATTGGATACTTATCATGTCGATTATTTTTTATTGTATTTACTAGGAGGAGTTGAAGTTTATTTCCTTATTTTTTGCACTAGCGGTTGCGGTAATGGTTATGAAAAAGTAAAAAAGCGAGCGACCAAACGAAAATTATCAAATTTATCTGATACCGAATCGTTACTTGCAATGCAAAATATATCAGGAAAAGATTTTAAAAATTTCTAACTATGTTGGAGTTCTATCTTCAACCAATATTAGAATTACAAATATCAGACCACCAGCACAGGATATATCATTCCTTGAAAATGTAACATTTCAATATCGTAGGATGTGTGTAAATTTGTTTTCAACAAGATTCATTATTATATGCGATTTTTGTTAATCTTTCAGGAGTATTAATAATAAGGCATATGAGAAATTCTAATGGTTTATTTATAAAACATCCATACAATTATTGGAAATCTCCAAAATGCTATTCGCCAAAATTGTTTTTACAATCATTTTGATGTACTCTTCAATATTACATACATGTATGACTCTTATTAAAATCTTTTTATGTTGCAAAAAAGATAAAAAAAATTATTTCCGTCTTTATTTTTTTTAAGAGCTTATCTTAAGAACAATCGTATGTTTATATTCATTGGAGTTCTTATTTATTTATGAATACAAATGCTACTTTAGAATCACTAGTTAATACTTGTAAATCACTGAAAAAGAAATTCAATTGACAAGGGCAGTGCGGGCAAATGTCAATTAAAAATTCACTGTACTTTTCAAAATCTGCTCACAATATATACATATAATATATATATATAAACGAATTTATATTCTATTTGTATAATACATTCATTTTGTATCCATGAAACGCAGTTGTTATAAAATGTTTGATTAAATCAAATATTGTCATGAAACACTGTGATTTTATTGCATATAAACTATACATATAAAAATATTTCATAAACAATTAAATCTAAGAATTGACTTTACAGTGAAATATATTTTAAAAATATATTGATGCTTAAAAAACTTTTTTATTCAAAACCAGAAAATGTTAAATGTATCTTGGTCGTTGTGTACTAAAAATGCATTAAAATATAAAAATATAATCGCGTCTACTTTAAAACACTATCCTATCTTTCTTAAATATTTACTATTAAAAATAATGTTTTTGATTATGATTATAATAACAGTACTAACTCAAGAATAACTTCGTGTCAGTGGTAACGCTTCATTCAAAAAAGCAGCCAGAACATTGACCGCACTGTCGAGAGTATGAAGAATGACAATAAAAATTGACAATATAACCTACTTAATTGAGTGATTGCACATAAACGTTGACAAAAATCGATATGTTAGTAAGAGCGTTCCACTTGATTTATAAATATTTTGAGGCATTGACAATGAGCCTTACAAATTCTTCGTTGGAGACTATTTCTCAACAATAGTCGTGTGCGGTATTAAACGAATTGTTCATCTTTTAATTTCCTAATGATTCAGCTAAGACGAACAAAGTTACAATTATATTGTGCAAAAAGAAATAGAACGAGTGCACGGTCTCTTAAAATTTCGCACTCAAACTTACGGAAAACTAAAAAGTTCGTCGAACTAAGCAAAGTTCAGTCCCAAGTCACATATGGCGGAGACAAAAGAAAGCTGCGAAGTATAAGCTCACTGTGGAATCTCATTATACCGAACATAAAACTCCAGCAATTTCACTTTTCTTTCGACGAGAGCCAGCTCGCATTTCCAGCAGGACGAATACGACGACGACGATGTCGAATGCCGGCACGAATAGTATCGGGAAGCTCGGCTTGAATGCCCGCGACATTAATACCAGTCGTACTTGGTTTCGACTTTCACGACCAGAGCGCGAAACCCCACCGATTCCAGCGAACTACAGAGAGAGAAGAAGTAACAAGAGCGAGAATGTCGAAAAGCTTTTCTTTTCTCACAGCCTGCTCTCGAGATCGTCTCTGACTATCTGTGGATTGGCTGCCGCCCACTTCTCCTTAACAGCTAACGACTCCTGCCTCGGTCTGTCCTTGAGTCTCTGAATGCCGGCAAAGTGATCCTCGATCTCCTTCAACGTCCTACCTTCCGTCTCCGGTAGCATGAAGTACAGTCCTATGACCCCTACGAAGTTCATTACCGCGTAGAAGAGGAAGGTACCAGGCAGGGTCATGCCGTTCTTCATATACAGAAAGAGCTTATTGGCGATGGAGGAGAAAATGTAGCCTATGGAGCCGGCGGATCCCGTGGCTACGCTACGAACATCGGGTGGGAAGACCTCGCCAGCGAGGATCCACGGCAGCATCTTGAGGCCCACGTGCGAGCAAAAAGCTGCGGCGACCATCAGCGACGTAGGTATCCAGGTGTATCTCTCGCCGTCGATGCGACCGTGCATGATTAGGTAACCGTAGACGGAAATCAGGAGCAGCGAGAGACCGGTGCTGAAGACCGAGAAGAAGGAGATCTTACGCTTGCCCGTAAAGTGGATGATGAACACGCAGATCACTGTGCCGACCACTTGGGCCACGCCTACTATCACTGTTGCTTTGTACCTGTGAACGATTAAAAGATTGTACGAAATGTGTTACGTGGACCTTAAGGACGTTTTCTACAAATTATGACGTAACGCTTATTTGATTTTGAAAAGTTTAGTATACCTTCCCGAGAGAAGAGCTTACATATACTATTACAATTTAAGACCTTAGTTTTAAAAATAACTGGCGTCATTTTTCACTTATTTTGAAAAATTTTTTGAACCTAAAATTATAACTTTTGAATCTCTCTATTCATCGCTTATGAAAATTAATTTAATTATTAAGAGTGTGGTAAAGTACTCAATGGCTGGGCAAACTGAATTTGGGACCTTTACCAATATCAATATCTTTGACTATAACGCAACCAACAATTTTTAAACGAATAATAATTTATCAGATATTAAATAATCATAATTAAAAAAATTATATTTTAAAGTATTTGAAAATACGAATAAATCAATTCTTAGAAAATATATACAGATCTCAAGGAACAAAACGTCTATTTATATATACAAGATTAAAGTAGTTATACTCCTATTACCGAATGCCATAGAAGATTGATTTTTTCGTAGTATCATTATTTTCTTAAAAAATGAACAATCTTAATGCCTGAAAATTTAACAAATTCATTATGATATTTTTAATAATTTAATAAATTTTCATGATTGATAAAATATTGAAAAGTTATACCTAAGTTGCAAAAAATGACATTTTTCAAAATAACAAAGAACGACGCAAGCTATTATAAAAAATAATGTCTCAAATTGTAGGCAATTAAAAGCTCTTTCAAAAACATTGTAAATTTTTAAAATGTTAAACTTGCAATCAGAAAAAAAAACTAAAAAAGCTAAATTGAAAAGTCATTTTCTTAAATAAAACAAAAGATAATCGATAAATCTTAAAAATTATTTTTCAGCCCTCAATCTACAAAAAAACGAATAAAATAAATTTTTAAGCTTGAAAATCGGTTGATCCATTCTCGAGATACAGAAGTATACATACACGCACAAAAATTCTTAAAACTAGTTAATTTTGTTTGAATGATGTTAAAAAATATTTTTAAACATTTTTGGAAAAAATTTTTTTTTACCGATACAAAGTTTCCTCTAATAATGAAAAAAATAATAAAATTTGAAATGTTCTAAAAATGTCATTTATTAGTTCTCAAAACATGGCTTATTTATTATCGTGTTTAAAATCTGCCCAGGTATCAGATACTTTACCTTATTATTAACATTTATTTGTTAAATTTTCAAGCATGAGTATTTATTATTTCTTTTTACTCACTTGTCAATCGGGGTCTTAAGTTCGTCGAGAATGATCACCGCAAAGACCTGCAGTACCATGATACCACCGAAGGCGTTGATAAAGAAGGCTAAAGTAACGAGAGCGAAAGGTAGGTAAAAAGTCCTTTCCAGGTAAGCGTGCCAGGACTTCTTCGGTGGATGCTGCTTTGGGGGACTGTTGGCTTCCAAGATGATTGAATTAATGGTCGTCACGCTCACTGGCCTCTGGAAAGCCTCGCATAGTGCACGGAATTCGCTTTTCACGTGTTCCGGTGTCACCCAACCTCGCAACCAGCACAATGATTTTTCAGCCTCGTCACAGCGACCTTTATCTAAAGAAATTTTTCGACTCTTACAAATACGATCTTCCTCAATTTCCAGTAATTTGCTTTTTAGCATTTTTTCTCAATATTTTCATCTATTGTTTAGGTCTTTTTTACGTTTTTGAATAAAGATTTTCAATACTTTGATTATTTTTAGAGTACTACTTTGGTTATTATTAGAGTACTATTTTGGATCGCTTCATTTTTAATTTTCATTGGTCACATGTGATATAGATAATTTTATAATTTGGTACAATTTAAAAGATATTGGCAATGTAAAATATTAAAAATTTAAAAAAAAAATATTTTTAGCAGTGCTCAAATATTTTAAAAGGCATATTTTTATATATGTAACAAAATTTAACATAAAGAACGAGTCCATCATGATGCAAACATAAGTGACATTTAATGTCACGCAAACAATTAACTATCTTGTTATCGCATTTTTAAGAATCATTGTGAAGTTTCTTAATTTTTTGCAAATTCAGTCTGATTAATTATAGACTTTTTGAACTCTGGTTATCTAACCTTATGCAACGACACAGATCACCTTGACAATATTGTAACATAAGTTATTGATTTCTAGAGCTAAGTTTATTCTAGATTAATAAAATTAGAGTAGTGTCATATTCTGAATAATAATTATCCTGATACAAAAGGCCTGGTGTTCATGGCGATACATGCATATAATATTGTCATGTGTAAAGTTCCAAATGGTATTCTATTAAAAGGAAGGAGGAAGGATAATGTAAAAGGACAATATACCTGCAAGCCATGTAGGACTCTCGGGTACCATATAGAGCGCTATGAAGCACACCACAGGATAGACCAGGTTGATGAGTGCCACGGTCCTCCATCCCACCAGACTACCGGTAAGCATCTGAGTGAAGACACCGACGATTACAGCCATGGTCGAGGTGGCAGAGAGCATCCCTCGCAGATGAGGTTGGGTGACTTCGGCGACGTAGGTGAGAACCGGTGCCTCGAGTAGACCACCAGTTATACCAGTCAGCGCCTGAGCAGCGAACAACATGTTGGCGTTCGTGGCGTAGTAGAAGATCAGCCAAGCGGCGACGAACGGCAGCGTTGTGATCATCATCGTTCGCCGACGACCCAGTCTCTGCGAAACCGGACCGCTCACGAAGCCACCCAGAGGTACCAGGAACAGATTCATGCTGCCTGAAAATTCAATTCTGTTAGTGTGAATTGCCAGAGCTATCGCACATTTTTAAATCAATAGTTTTTACGTAGATGGATTTTGGGGTATTGAGAAAATCGATTTGGAAATATAAATAAATATATAATATTGTATCTTCATGCATAATTTATGATCGCTTTAAATTAAGGTATGCATATCATTCGGTTCTACTACACTAAATATTATCTTATATCACACCACGACTTATATAGACGCACCCTCTGACATGAACTTTGTATATAATTGATACATGATACGAGTCACTAATTTGGCGACTTTTTAAAGGGCGGTTTGAAGGTTCAAATCCCGGCAGTCTAAAGGTTAAACAATGGTCTAATAGACTTAAGTATAGCCTGAAAGTTAATACAGTCGATGTAAAACACCTCAATTAGATTACAAGCATAACCTAAAAACATACAAGGTCTGCAATAAAAATTAATTGAGAACATAATTATTTACATAAATTCAGGATAACATGTTTCTCGGGAATAATATAAAAGATTTCAAGAAACTATTCCACATTTTGCTTGTTTATAAATTTTACTGATTATAACTTATATTTATCCTTCTTATGGTTTTCCTCCTTTATTTTGGTTATTTAATAACTAATTAACCAATATATACTTAAATATCGTTATATCAATCCAATTTCTAAATATTTTTCGAATAATTTATTACCTTAAGAGAAGCATTTAATCATTGGATTTTAAATCACTAGTAAAAGGAAAAATATTTATGGGTAGAAATATACTAAAAACTTTATGTGATATGTAAACGTATGAAATAAATATCAAAAAGATTTCAAATGTGTAAAATATTCAAAGAAGTTCTATAAAAATATGATAATTTCTTAAAATACTTTTTTAAATTAAAGTATCTTGTTATTTATCATAATTATAGGTTTTTAAAATATATCATTAAAAATATTGACAAACACATTAAGCGAGTGATATTTAAAAATTTGATTTTTTTAATCACAGCACTGTGGCATGGTTCAATAAACTATTATATTTTATAAAATATTATTGCCTTGAAAGAGAGTTTCTATTATAATACACTCGAAACATTGACAAATTTAATAATTAAAAAAATTATACTTATACACATAAAGTAATGATATCAATAGATATATCATCTTACAAACTATATGCATCATTACAAATTCCGAATTCATCTTGAGATATGAAATCATTCAACCAAATTTCTGTAAGGATAGTACCCAACGCCCTAAGTAGGAAATCAAATAATAATATTAACTTTTAATGTTTTTTGAAACTTGAGTTGCCTAAAGGTCCAACCACATAAAATTTTCATTTTATCAAGAAACATATATTTACATCAGGAATATAGTATTCTTCCATTTTAAATAAATAATAACCAGAAGACGGTTCAAAGAAAAATCAAAAAAGTCAATACTCATATGACAGATAATTTTTATTTTATCATCATGAATAGATAAAAACGTATATATTTTACACTATCATAACACGTATTGTATATATCATCTTTTTTAAGATTATTGCTTTCATATTACAATATTTCTTAACAATTTGTAAACCAATAGTTAATGTCCTATACGCTCTTTGATTGTTTTTATCTGTAACACACTCTGCGACAATTCAATTTATACTGCGCCGACTTATTTATAAAGTATAGAAGTCATCAATTATATTGATTACTCTGCTTTCTCGATTAAGAAAAATTCTTTGTTCATTGCATTTCAAGGTTAAAGAGTTTATTCATTTTTACTAGTGACAATGGAAAGTAATTAATTATAAATTTATTTTGAGATCTATGGATTCAAAACTAATGAATCACATAAAATGTAATTTTTACATTTTACACGCACACGTACATACACTCACACAGATACGAAAAAACATTTAAATTAAAAATGTTTATACCGTGGCTGTAGCTACTTTTTTGTCACTATATCTTACACTTCAAATTCCAATCAATAGCTAACCAAATGTCCGTGGAGATTTACAAGTAGTTTCATATATTCTTCAAGTTCGTATAGCTTAAAAAAATTAATTCATTTGTTTATCTACGGTTTCTCACTACTGCGGTAGTGACATTTTTTGTCAAGACACATGACATAATGCCATGTTGTTGCAGAGGTTTGAAAAATAAAGTGGTAGTGTCTTTCTAAGCAAATTTCACTTGTTTTAAAAGTGTAAATTAAGTATTTGCAATGATTTAGAAGTCAAAAAAATGTTGGCAAACGCCCTTACATGACGCGCGCAAAATCGGCCTTTGCGCACGGAGTTAGGAAAAATAATTAACAGCACTTGATTTTCTACATTTTTTTAAAAATAAATGTCATATATTGTAATATTTATAAGTGAATTGAGTTAATTGTATCAATAATACATGATTTTTTTTAATGGTATCTGGTTATTTCAAAGAAAAAAATCGAATTTATGTATGTACAAAGAATACATATTTAATATACTTTAGTAATTCTTATTATTAAAAAAAGTACAAGCTTTTGCAGAATGGTCACGCAGAGGGTATTATTAAGTTTTATTGCATTAGTTTATGTCAAACGTGATTCATGATAACAAACTCGTGATAACTCTTTAATCTAGAAATAAAATTACTAAATAGCAAAGACAGCCGCTTTTTTACTTTTTAAAAGAAATTCAGTTTTTTATTGACAGCACAGAGCATCTAAAAAACGGGTATTTCTGTTTCTCTTTCTTATTTAATAATAAAGAATAAAATCATAATTACTGTTATTAGAAAGTACTAAAATATTTGTTCACTATTATATTCATTATTAGCAGTACTTAGCTTCTTTAAATTTATTTAGTTGTTCCAATATATATGCTATATATAACACAGACCCACAAAAGAAAAAAATGGTTTGAACTCGAAACAATACGCATATCTTCTTACAAACATTCAAAGCCATAATTGTTTGTTCAATTTATTTGCGCTTATACGTTTTGTAACTTTAACTTGGCATATATTGAAGACAAAAAATCGTATAATGGTGGTTAATAAAGAAGTGAAGGAGAAAAGTCACATACGCTAAAAAATCAACTTATACATCAGTGTCTAACGATATTTTATACCATGAGAGCCTAAAAATCATGTCAAAATTGCGATTTTTAGGTTAGAGTGGTAGAAATAAATTATTTAAAAAATGATTGATATATATATGTCAATTCTATTGATATATACGTACCCTCTAAATATTAATCAGCGATACTTAACATAACGCAGTGATTATATTTACTCTTGTTCAGTGATAAGTAATGCACTGAATTGAATACAAGTAGCTTACTAATACACGAATTAAAAAGTTATAAATTTTAACATGTAAGTTTGAATCAATGTTCCACTGATGTGCAGTAGTAAGCATACCATCAGATACAATCTGCACTTTTCGTAGCAAAACGATCTATATAGTCGATGATAATGTTCTCAATGCAAAAAAAATATAAAATTGAGAGAGACACTTTATAGAAATAAATTTTAATAATAAAGTTTATTTTTTAAATTTTACTTAATATATGTATGTTTATATAAAGTATATATAAATATAAGTTCATGCATGAAGGAGATGACGTGCTATCTACTTTTAAGTAGTTCTATTTTTTTTTTTTTTTTTTAATAACTATTAAGGTGAATGTCCCAATTTCTACTCACTGAAGCCCTATTTCTACTCACATAATCTTGCTTCTGTAATAGGTGTTGTATTTACTTCATAATCTTATAATTAGTTCTTTTTAATTGATTAAATATGTTTGCAAATATTTGAATAATTTAGAAATACGTTTGATATTTGTAATAACACAAAAAAGATTAAATGAGTAGAAATAGGGACGCGAGCAGAAATTGGGACATTCACCTTAAATCTTTTTAAATTTTTTGATCAGATAAATACATTATCTATAATATCGAAGGGACTGCATTTGATCCAATAAACTTTTGTAAATTGATAATTATGTACCTACTTTAGAGTATTGCCTTAATTTTACTTTCATTTTGGTCATTGCAGGAGAAATGTACAGCATATTCAAAAATAAATTTTTTGCTATTTATACCCTTTTGACTTCATTTCCTGTATTTTTATCAGCATTTGAATGTTATTACAATAAAAGTAAGATATTAATATTGCTTTCGAAGTATAATAACCCTACGAAATATTTACATTAATATCTATAATTTTTAACTTAAGCTGGACTGTTTCCAATAAATGCAGTGGCACTAAAAATGAGTGAGAATCGATACATCCACATTCGAGATGCAAAAATAGAAGTCAATAGTACTGAGGCTGAAAAGCATTTTCCGTTTAATAGTTATGTGCAGAAAATTTCGTTTACAGGTAAAGATGAACTTATTTTACATAATAGGTAGAATGAATTAATCGATCTTCAAAGAACCTAAAAAAAATTACCTCCCACCTAAGGCTAAATACAGATACAAATAAGGAAATCGATTAAAATCTTGAATAGAAAATCAAAAAAACTTTAAAAAATAGCACCTAATGATTTCTTTATTGCTTAGTCAAAAACGTCGTTAGGAAAAATAATTTCTTTAAAAAACTCCTTGGTCCTTTACAATTAAGCGCCCAAATGAAAGGTAATCAAGAAAAGATCTGTTTTAATTTTTTTTCGGCTAACTCCTTTACAAAGCATGCAATAGCGTGACTTTCAAGCAGACATTTTTTACACGGACATTAACTAAAAAGTTATTTTAAAACAAAACCATAACTTGATTACAGGAATTCTTGGGCAAGAAAATAATGACAATGGTAGAGAAGTAAATATGGAGATTACCGAACTAAAAGGATATCGGAAAAGAGAAACACAAGCAAGTATATTTTTAATATCTTAATCTTCTTAAATATACGTTGTAATTAACACTAAAACACAGATGGACTCAAATTTTGTATAATAATGATACGAAATCATTTTTCTATAAAGATAAATATAAGTAACTGTAAAAATTAATATTTTGTTATTCTTTATTGTATAAAGTCAGTACGATGGTTAACGTTCAGTCACATTTTTATACAACTTATAATTCATATTGCATTCAACTATGGATATAAAAAGTTTATATATTTTTTCTGGAATTTTTAGGATGGCACCTGCGCAGTATCCTTCATCGAGAGTAATGTGAGGTAGAACAATTAAAGAATATTATTATAAATGCTTTTGTACATTTTAAAAAAGTTGACTTATCCCTCCACATTTTCGCAAACATTAAGATTTACTGAAACCAAGAAATTCTTTCCAGCCTACAAATCATTTTCGTTGTTACAAAATAGTATTCCTAATCTAGTTTTTCCTGCGGATATATGTACAATTGAGCGATCGAGTTAATTTACCTGTAACTGAAAGTCGATCATAGCTGTACCAGCCGCCTTATCCGAATAGATCAAATTCGTAGTAAAGCTATTAATCGTACGTTATGCGCAAAAGTTTAAAACCATATAAGAAATCACAATTATACATAAGATTTTCCATCACAAGCGAGCTATAGTGTTCCCAAAGTATTTTGGTGCGCTGAATCCAAATCTACCCTCAGAATTTCTCCATCACGTCAGGTTTTTTAGATATTCTAACCTAAAAGTGCAAAAAACGCTGTTTTTGCCCATTATTGAGGTTATGTAGCCTCGAGGATGTTGTTTTTCTCAAAAAATTACACATATCATCTTAAAGTTTAAGTCTTACTCTTTCAAATTTCGTTGAGTTTGCTAAAATATCTTATTTTTTCGCTTAGATATCGCATTTTAAAGTTTTCATGTTTGTTTATTTTTTTATATCTGAAAATCTATTGACATAACATAGACGCGATACAGTCGATTAGTTTTTTGAGTATGGTACACGAAAATTATTTAAAAATTAAAGGATATTTTACGTTTTATTCCTGTTCATTTAAATCCCGAAGCCAGACTTTAAAAACTTTTCGAAAAATATTCGAAATGGGTGCTTTAAATCAGATTAAGTTACGGTATGTACTGTAACATTCAAAATTTTTATTGTTTGTGAGTCTAATATTGATGAATCTAAGACACATTGATTAAGGTTTTATTTATTTCGTGATTGTAGTTTTAACATAACTCACAACCTTTGAACACACGAAACAAAATCTAAAATTCACCAAACTTGAACACAAATCTACAAATTATGAACCTTTGTATCTTAAACCCCCAAATCCTACAACTACAAAATCCAAGCCCACAAATTCTAAATCTACAAACCCCAAACCAACAGACCCGAAACCCACAAATCCCAAACCCACACACCCATAGCCCACAGACCCCAAACCCCAAACCTCAAACCCACAAACCCCAAACATACAAACTCCGAATTCCTAAACTCTAAACCCAACCCACCTATCTCAAGCCCACAAACTCCAAGTCATTAAACTCTAGGCCCACAAACCTTGAACTTATAAACTCCTAACCCAAACCGACAATACCTAAACTTATAAATCTCAAACCTAGAAATCCCTAAGTCCAAACCGACAAACTCTAAGCCCATAAATCTGAAACCCATAAACCTAAAGCCCACAAACCACAAGCCCATAAACCCTAAGATCACAAACTCCACGCTCATAAACCCTAAGCTCAGATAGAGAGAGAGAGAGAGAGAGAGAGAGAGAGAGAAGGATTGCTAACTGAAATTTATTTCTGCTCAGGTCAATCTAGACCCAGATCAATCTAGACCTTAGGGCGAGAGAGAGAGAGAGAGAAAGAGAAGGTTTGAGGGGTTTGTAAGAATTGACGTGCTTGGGATTTGTGAGATTGGAAATTCTAGGCTTGGGGATTGAGGGTTCAAGATTTGTGGGCTTGGGATTTGCAGGTTAGGCGTTTGTGGGCTAAGGGTTTGTGGACTTGGTGTTTGTGAGTTTCGGGTTTATGAATTTGGTGTATGTGGGATTTGTGGGTTTATGTATTTGGGGTTTGTGGGCTTCGGGCTTATGGATTTGGGGGATTGCCTCTCAAGATTCGGGGTGCTTGTTTAACGTGAGTCCCCTTGCCTCTCACGATTCGGGGTGCTCAACTATTAACTGATGGAACCTTTCTCCTTGCTCCTCACTGAAGTCTCCAAGATTTTCAGGAAATTTATCCAAATGCGATTTTAAAAAATGGATTTTTTGGCTCATATTACAACCCAATTGTTCATAACTTTTAAGCAAATTTTTCATGAGAATCTTATAATTAGCATCTTTATTATTTCCTAAACACCCTTCAATAACTTTCTTGAAATCTACCCAAGCGGATTTTTCTTTTTTCGTCATTGTGTTTTCAAAATTTGCAGACTTCATTAAACTTCTTATGTCTGTACCAGTGAAAATTCCTTCTTTAATTTTAGCTTCTGATAAAGATGGGAAGTGTTGCGACAAGTACTGAAAGCACGATTTGATCTGATCAAGTGCTTTCACGAATTACTTCATTAATCCTAATTTGATGTGTAAGGGTGGAAGTAGAATTTTTTTAGGATCAATAAGAGGTTCATTCAAAATATTGTATGATCCTGGCTCTAATCATTTGCGTAAAGCCCAGTTGGTTTCACTCCAATGTTTCTGTTTGTCCCGACTATCCCAAATGCAAATAACACAGATTTTTTGTGTAACCTGATTGTTGCCCAAGCAATATACCTACAATTTTTAAATCTCCACATATAAGCCAATTATGTTCATAATACCTGATTTTGTCGAGAAGTTTTTTCATACTCTCGTATGACTATCCTTCATAGATACTGAATAAGCAACTGGAATAGAAGCATATTCATTACCATTGTGTAATAGGACTGCTTTTAAGCTTCTTTTGGAAGAGTCTATAAAAAGACGCCATTGATTTGGATCATACGATAAACCTAATTTTGTCACTAAACCCAAAATATCTGTACAATAAGTAAGACCATCAGTTTCCGCGAAAAATGGGAGGTATTCTCTTTCTCTATTTCTGTACCACGAAAAAGTAACTCCCGAAGCAAGCAAATTTTTTTCTTGCAATCTAGAACCTAATAGTTCTGATTTACTTTTAGATAGCTTTAAATCTCGAACTAAATCATTTAACTCAGATTGCGTAAAAAATTGAGGTTCTTTATTTTTAGTAAAATATAAATCATCCTCTGAATGAACATCATCCTCTGAAACATTATCCTTTTCAGACTTTTTATTTTCTGTAACTTCCAAATTTTGTTGTAAATCACGAGCACAAGAATTTTTTTCAAAGACTGGTTTTGTAACAGAAGTAACATCAGGATATGAAATAACAGTCTTTATGGCTCTTTGGTTCACGCCAAATCATTGGTTTAGTAAAAGGCAGTGCTTCTGTAGTTTTCGTATACTTATTCCAATGAGTTAAAAAAGAATTACAGATAATACAAATTGAATGAGGTACACATGGTTTCGCTTGGTTCGCAATTGGGAACTTAAAATAGTTTTTATAAGCTTCTTCGGTCAATTCCGTGATATTACGTCTTTGGTTTGCTATGGAATATTTTCCGCATACGTAGCAAAATATGTTCGGATCATTGATACAATTTCTTCTTGACGACATTTCTATTTATAAAAATTGAAACTACAATGAAAACTTTAAGTATTATATTGAATGTTTTAATAAGAAGAACAAGGAGTTACAAACGTCAGTAAGATACAATCTATTTAAATCTTAATTAACGATAGAATAAAACCCAAAGCTAATTGCAGAGATAAAATATAAAACATCTAAAATGTTGCTATTTTAATAAAATTTACCATATTTGAAAATTAATATTTCGAAAACTTTAAATATAAGAATTTTCTAACATTCAATTTAATTTGAGACGCATAAAAACATGTAAAAGAAGAATTAATTTCAAAATGATTCTTATTTTATTGAAATGAACTGTTTATGCAAAATAGTTATCAGATTTTCTGGACTAAATACATACAAAATATTAGTTAAATCACTAATGTATGTTTGCTATCAAAAAACTTTTACTAAAGTTACTAACTATCTAACTACTAGTTACTAACTAGCTTACTGCTTTCATTATGCATCAAATAAAGCTTGTCTAACTGCTAAAACTCGCCTTCAATCTCTCGCATGTGGGATGTCCCAACCACCTTCGCTGCAAATTTGGCACATTAATTCCACTTGAATATGCAAATAAACAAAAAATACGTATACAATGTACATTGATAAAAAAAATCTTGGGTGTGATTATGAGTCAAAACTCAAAATGCTAAATCAAAACTATCTGATGTCAAATTCCTTATATACGATCTGAAAAATCACAATATTAAATAAACTACTATTACTATTACGTAATTTTTATAGAATCCAAATAGTTTATGCCAATTTTATTAAATTTTGTCAGACACATTGAATCCGTCACATTGAAGTAGATGACCATATTCCTAATCAGCAATTTTAAAAACTAAACCCACCCTCAAACCTATAAATTCCATAAAACCTTTAATTCAAATGTCAATCAATTTAAAGCCAACAAAATTGGTTGGGATTTGTGGGTTGAACTTTGTGGGACTGGGGTTTATGGATTTGGATTTTGTGGGTGTAGAATTCGTGACTTAGCTATTGTGGTTTTGGGGTTTGTGGGTTTGGAATACGTGGGATTGGTGGTCATCGATTTGAGGTTTGTGGGTTTGGGGTTTATAGGTATCGAATTTATGAATTGGGAAAAATCAATTTTCCGCCTGTTTTTTTGCGATTGATGAAAAATCCTGACGTGCTAGGACAAAATGCTGAACGAATTTCCATTCAGCACCAAAAATATGTGTAGGAGACGTGAGTTTATCTTCCGCAATTTTTTTTCAATTTTTGGTCCTGTGAATGAAAAACACATAAATATAAAAATTTCAAAATGCGATATCTCACCGAAAAATAAAGATATTTGAGCAAACTCAACGACGCTTGAAAGAGTAAAACTTTTACTTTAAGCCGATGTATGTAATTTTTTAAGAAAATAAAATCCGCGGGGCTAAACCTTAAAAAATGGTCAAAATCAGCGTTTTTTGCACTTTTAGGTTAGCATATCTCAAACACCTGATGTAATAGAAAAGTTCTGAGGACAGATTTGGATTGAGCGCACCAAAATACTTCGGAAATACTATAGCTCGCTTATAATGGAAACTATTACCTATTATTTGGGTACCTGTCACACTTCAGGGTGATCGGCTTTGGGTTGGGGAGTTTAGGTTTTGAGGTTATGTGCTTAAAATTACGCACTCAAAAACCTTCGGTATAGAACGGTCTGGTTTTAGGAACTTTCGTCAAAGTTTTTTGACCTGCTGAGACATTTATGTTAACCTGTCGTAGGTATAACAGGTTATTGAGAACTTAGGTTAACCCTTTTTTAGTGCAGCAGGTTATTGTAAACTTAGGTTAATCTGTCGTGGGAGTAGCACTCGCACTCGTTAGATTTTAGTACGTTACAGCATACAGATGTTGATACCCATAGTACAGCTGAAAGTCGAGGACTTTGCAGTTTTAGGTTAGAGAATTTCGTATACCTGAGGTGCTGGAATGCTCTAAAGGTTTGATTTGAATTTAGGTACCCAAAAATTATGGAAATATATTACTTTCCGAACAATTTTTTGCTATTTTGATACTGCTGTAGTGAGAATGGTAAAGTACTGAACTTCATTTAATGATGTTTCGGCGAAAAAAAGGTATCTTGTATTTGAAAATTGCGTTTTGAAGGGCGAGAGTGTTACTTTTAGATGAACTAATTTGTTTTGAGAAAAAAAATATATCTCAGCGAAAAAATAAGATATTTGAGCAAGCTCAACGACGCTTGAAAGAGTAAAACTTGTACTTTAAGCCGATGTGTGTAATTTTTTAAGAAAAACCAAATCCGCGTGGCTACATAACCTCAAAAATGGGCAAAAAATAGCGTTATTTGCACTTTTAGGTTAGAATATCTCAAAAATCTGACGTGATGGAGAAATTCTGATGGCAGATTTGGGTTCAGCGCACCAAAATACTTCGGGAATGCTGTAGGTTGCTTGTGATGGAAACAATTACTTATTATTTGTATACCTGTGAAATTTATCGCTCTTACCAATGGATATTCCTAAACTATATACATTTTCTCTTACCGAGTTATTGACCGTGTTTATATTGTTAATTCACCATTAAATTTGTTTTTGCATTTTTTGATAATGTCGTATAGTTGTCGGAATCTTTTTTATTTGTTTCAAGCACAGAGTATAGAGCCAGACGTAATTTACCGCTGAACAAGCTAAGGCGAGAGTGCAATAATCTGTGCGATCAACCTTATGCTTGTCCTGTTTTTGTCATGTAATTTAAGAATAATATTTTTAGTTCTTTTATGATTTTCCTCTGTTAAAGAAATATTGAAATTTGAACTATCAAAAGTGAAGCCTAAGAAATTACATTGTTGCAAACGAATTAATGGACTTTTCTCTTCATTTATGAGAAAACCAAGTGATTCTAGGATTTCTCGTGTGATTGTTGCGTTTTTTATGCAGTTTTCTTTGCTATGTGCGAACATTAATAAATCGTCAAGATATATGGTTGAGCTAAACCTGTTTTATCGCAACTTTTGACCAATCGGTTTTAAAAGTTTCGTGAAAATATAGGGAGCCGCAGAAAGATCGACTTAGTCAGGGCGTACATTAAATTCGTAAAGCTTGTCTAGAAACCCCAAAGCTTAGATTTTTTATATTTTTTATATTTTTCATGAATCAAAATGAGATAATAACCATCTTTGAGATCATTCGCTTGAAATTACGTGTTATTAATTTTAGTGCTGCTTACATCCTGTAATTTGAATTGGCACCTTTATTTATCAGTCCATTGGCAGCTTTATTACGAGATGCGAGCTTAAAAGACGAAAGAACTAGGTCTAAAGACCCCGAATATTGCTCGAATTGTCTTTGAAAAGAGATTAGATTCCCGTATCAGAATTTAATACGAACAAATCGTGTGCTATTTCAGTTTATTTACCTTTACTTCCTCCTGATGATGTTGCTTCTCACTTAACTCCTACTGTAATTCCTCTTTGGCTCCCTCGCATACCGACTGTTTGTCATGTTCTGTCTTTGGATCTTATAGGAGGTCTGTACTGGCTACTTGAGAAAGGGTGCTCACTTCTATCGGTTCTATCTGATTTCATTACGTTCATCGTAACCTTTTGTGCAGTCTTTTCCGTACAATGAACTGCCATCATTTTACACAACAATTTTGTACAATTTTTGCATTCATTGTTACATTCGCTGCTAAATTGTTTAGTCCTGACTTTATAAGCGTATTTCTTGACAAGTCCAGCTCATGTTGGTGTTCTATTAACAATCTTCCTATTTCACGTCACTCGTTAACTCAAAAATTATGTTTTTCAATCTTAGCAGCCCAGCTATCTTACGACATCATTTTTGTTAACCAAATTCCCAAGGTGCAAATCGCTGCACCTAACTAATTTTGAAACGTAACCTGGTACAGCTCTCTTAGCTGGGCTATTTTTCCTATTCTAGATTTGATTTCTGCGTTCAGAACAGGGACTTTCGAGACCTGACTATTTTCTGGGCAGGGGTATTTTAATAGTAAGCTTTCCTTTGTTTCATTCTTTTTTTTCGTGGATAGGCGAGACCGATGTCTGCACTTGCAAAGACTCTACAAGCAGATTTAGAAGGTCAATTTGTCCGCGTTTTTCGGTTGACTTATTACTTTTCCTTGTATGATATTCCTGTTCGCCATAATTACTTGATGTATTTGAATGGATGCGCTTCCTGCTGCAAGTTGAGAGTGTATTGCTGCTTAAGGATCCTCTACTAAGAATTTTTTACTATTCGAGAAAGAACTTCCGAGTATTAGAACACGTGTGTCACGGGTCGCACAAAAATGCGTAATGACACATAGTGAAAGTGAAAAATTTGTCATATAGCTTTAAAATTTTGTGCAGAACGTATGTTTAATAACGTTACTGAACTAAAGGATGAGGCAGGGAAGTACAATGTACAGATTAAATTCTCTTAAATAATCTGTAATCATAATAGTTTATCAAATTAAATCATTGAAAAGTTAAATAAAACGATATTATAAGTCTCCATTAAAAAAAAAATTTCATTTCATAATCATATGTTGATAGAAAAAAGAGGCAAGCAATAAAGGCTATTATAGGAACTCAAAACATTTGCAGCCTGGAATTTAATCGCTACGATCCCAATTTAATATTATTCCATGTCCTATTAACGTCAAAGCGACTATACTGGGACACTTGCAAAAAAAATATTTTTGGCTTCTTAGAGCAAAAACAATTTCACCTTGTAAATAATATTGCATTATAAGTAAAAATTTTGTATTTTATGAAAGATTAAAAGAAGACAGAACGTACCATTATTGAGTTAATAAGAAGATCGATTTTCTTACGTTTGTCCAACGATGTTTTAATTTAACGTTATTTTTCATTTCACATCCCGATTTCACCTCGTTGGAGGTATGGTAGCTACAAAATAACATCAGAATTTGAAAAAAGAGATAATTTTACCTATAGGGTGAAGTTATTTTTGCTTTAAGTAGCCAAAAACATTATTTATTTTCAAGTATCCCAGTATAGTTGTTTCGTCATTAATTGGGTTAAGAGGATGCCGCAGTCGCCTGTTTTACCGACATTAGGTTTTTCAAACTTTTCTCTTTAACAAATTAACCAATTTACTTGAAACTTTTAGAGATGATAGAATGATCATAAATAGAATGCGCTCAGCCCAGAAATTTCCGAAAACTAAAATAATAAAGAAGCTAGAGAAGAAAATACAAAATTTTTACTGATTTCAATTCAATCCAAGAGATGGCATGATTCTGATTTTGCAATTATATTTCAAATGAAAAATATTATATTTACGCAATTTATTGGTAATTTCAGGGCTGAGCGCGCTTCAATTATGATCATTCTATCATCTCCTAAAATTTCAAGTCAATTGGTTAATTTGTTAAAGAGAAACGTTTGAAAAACTTTGTGGGTATTTCGATGTAGTAAGGGCGGGAAATTTAAATTTTTAGTGACTCCGACGTCCCCTTAATTAGAAATTAAAGCAGACAACTCTTTTCTCAAAGTAGTTTTATGTTAATATGCAGCGGAAAAAGAATTATTTTTATTTGAAAAAAATAATTTAACATTATATTCAAATTCAATCTAAGCTCAATAAGTTCTACAAATAACAAAGTAGGTGATTAATATAAATTTCAGGGACAATTATGACAATGATAGGTTCGATTCAGAATTTCAAATTGCGATACTGAAATTAGTCGAATCTTGTATTCAAACAACCATATGTAAATTTAAATGTAATAGACTAAACAAAGATGCTGATCTAGAGTTCCAAAGTTTGCAAGTGAGTGTACAGAACTGAAAGATCAAACGTCATAAAAAATATATTTTATTTACATTTATCTATTGTATAATACATTTATCTACTTTTAGTCCTCAATAAACGAAATCGTAGACTTTTACGTTCCTAAAGTCTTGCCGAAATTAGTAGACGACAAAGGAGTTCTGAATATAGATAATACTACTAAAATAAAGTAAGTTGCAAGTACTTCAAATTTTAGAAATGCATATGCAAATTTGGATTTCAATAAAAATCTTAGGAGTTACGTTACGTGGTACACTGATTTTATTTCAGCGGATTGACAACATTTCATAGAACCAAGGATTTTGTCATCGAACGAAAAGAGAACAATTTTACGTTTGAGCTGGGATTTATATTTGACCGATTTCATTGTTCATTTCCTGGAGCCTTTGGAACTCAGGTCAAAATAGATGCAAATCCATTAATAGGAATAATAAAGTTGGGAGTGAATTGGACTTCGGAATCATGCAATGTATCACTACATTCTTTTGAAATACAACCATATACCGTATTGTCAGTAATGGGAGTGGAATTTTTTTCCATTTATTATATGAACGTGCCGAGCTTTGCAAAAAAAGAAGTGGAAAATCGTATAAACTATGCTTTGACCCAGCTCTCTAATGAGTGTAAAAAATATATTAGTATGATCCCAAGTGCAATAAAAGATATCATGAATAAAATATCTAGTGCAATAGATAGTTTAGAGAGTATAGGAAGCTAATGTAATTTTTTTTCAATCATTACTTTTGTAGATTTTATATAAAAAATTGGATCGTATTTTTTCTTTTTTCGTTTATTGAAAAGATGAATCAGATACAATCGTTTGAAAATTTTTCGAGATGACAAATCAATCACGTCACTCTACGGCATGTATACAAGAACTTTAAGTGATTAAGGTAGTTATTTCTCTCCTATAGTATGTTAAGTACTTTAATAACGAAAAACTATTATTCATTCGATTTCAATGAACTAAAGCTTGGTTTTTGCATAACGAAAAAATAAAATCATTCAGCATATTGAAATTTTTATAGATCCATCATTTTATGAATTGATTGCCAATATGTGTTTTTTAAATAATACGTTTTTCTACATTATACAGATAAAGAAATGTTTCAAATAATTAAAAAATTTAAGATGGTGAATCAATTGGATATATTGTTATTAGTTTTTTCATTATTAAAACGTTTAACATGGTATTCAGATAGAAGGGATACTATTACCTTAACACACGAAAATTTAAAAGAGCTCTCGAATCTATTACATTATAACAAATTTAAAAAATACATCCTAATTATTTGTTTAACTTCTACGTAATGCAGATAAAAAATGACGATTAAATGAGTTTGTTAAATAGAGTACAGGAAGCACTGTATTTAATAAGGAAAACAATATCGACTTAAAATGTCACATAGAATGTGTAAGCATTGATTTAAAATAAAATATACTAAGCATATACGAAATGCATATTACTATACGGAAGAAATTTTTTTGTTCCCATCCATTTTCAGTGTTCCCACATCTGCGTTTCATTAATATGTATTCCGTTTAAAAGTACACGGAGATAAATATCTAGTAAATACACTTATTACAAATACACTTATGATACTTCAAAAGAAATTATTGCAATTTGATCACAGACTGCCAAAACAAGAAAAAAAGAACCGGAATAGGTAGTAAGTTTTCTGACATTTTTCACTAAATTTTAGTCGACCAGTATAGTGATTCTTGCAAGCTTAAATAAGGACTAGACTATATAATAAATTGTCTTATATTTATTCCTAAATTTATTAGAATTTTTAAATAAAATCTCACTTAATATTGCTATAAACTATTGCAATTTTAGGGATTAAGCATTCGTATTAGTTACGAGTTTCACGACGCATGTGCGTCGGTAGCGCAGTCAGACGCCACGTAAACAAAACCTGTTGATACTTAATTATGTAAAGTAAAAGTTCTTTTAATGTAAATAGAATTATGCAGGCTCTACTCAATCGTCTTGGTGTATTAATAATATTAATTTATTTAATTTTCAAAGGAAGATTATATTTTTCTGCATTTATCCTGTATTCTAATGTACTTAATGAGATGTATAAGGTAACATATAAGGGCGGCTGTCCATTCGAATCAACCCCTAGGATCTCTCTATGTAGCTTACTAATCGCTATAAAGTATTCCGTCTTTCGTTCCGGTAGGCTAAGAATATTTAATTCATATAATAGTTATAATTATTTGTATTGCCTATATTCTATATAAAATTGAGCTTTTAAAACTTGCTATATTAAAATAATTTTAATATATTTTATGATTATGATGTTGAAAAAGTTAATTAAATCTGCAAATAAATAGTTCCAAGTTAGCGTAATCTTTTTACAAGTAATTACTTACAGGGAAATTGAAACTCACAATAAATTATACTCAATAGGCGCATGCACAGGGACAAACAAGAGTTTCTATTTAACTTAAATTCAGAATAACAATAAATAAAATACTAACCAATCCAGGTGACTTCGTCTAAAGTGACTGGCACTGCCGGATTTTTCTTTTGCAACTCAGGGATAAGAATTGTAGGAAAACCAAGGCTGGAGCCGAAGGTGAGCAGTAGTAGATTTTTCGCACCAACGGCGAAAAACTGTGGTAAGGCCTCTCTTAGTTTGGACACTGGATATGGTTCCGCTTTTCCGTTCACAGTAGTGAATGCCGACGGCTTTGCACCATTGCTACAAATATACGAGAATTAAATGACAATAGTTATAAAGGACTTTACAATTGGCGGAAATTTTACTCAGATATGTATGTATGTAGACTAATAACATATTAAATCTATCTTTTTATACTAACAATAAATTTGCAACCCTAAATACTTTTAATCTTTTAATTATACAAAAAATTAATTTCAATTATTCTGTACGTAAAAAACGGGCTCTCAATTGTTTTCATTTTACTCAGGAGCAACGATATGAAAGTCACGTTCAGCTTCAGACAAAATTATTTTTTATTCACATTACAAACGATAATGTTTGAAATATCAAATGTATGCACCTATGAAAAAATATTCCGCAATACAAAAAACAATTTCATAAAAATAACAAAAATTCAATAATTTTTTTATACTTAGAACATTTTATACTTTAATAAGTATCTAATTGGTGGTGTATATTTTTATATGTTCTTAGAATAATAATATTTGAAAATAAAATTTGTAAATGTTCATCATTGGCCAAATGACGTTAGAATGCAATTTTAAAACATCAATTCACATGTAAGAATACATTTATAGAACAGGTTTCATCTCGTGCGATCAACCAAAGCCGTTTATGTACACGCGAGTACAAGAAAGACCTTGCGAAGTACTTGAGCTTCTAAAAGGCAGGATATTAGCTTTATCGTACTCTAGCTCCGTCAGAATGGACGTAGGAAAGAAAACAATGTCAAACACTAGTAAAGAAATACTACACGTATACGATTGGCTTTCATAAATTATCTAATGCTCTTATTAATAAATAATTCGCTAATATGTCAACTCGATGAATCGGTGAGATGTCTTATCAAGTCAATATATAACTATTTTGCACTACGCAAGAGCAATACCGCATACCAAAAATATGATACATTCTTTCTCATTTGAGCGCTAAATGTTATGTAAACTTTTTGTATAAAATTTCTTGATAATTTTCTCGACAAAGCAGGTTCCGTTTATAACATGTATCACTAGTATGCGGTGTCTTCTTAAGCAAAAAAAATCGTTAAACAGTTTGTACATTTATTTGTAATTTTTATATATGTGTCGTGTAAAAATAAAAAAAGTTCACATATAAATAAAATAGTATTATATTCTTATTTACCTAATTGATTGTGAATTTATTAAACATCTCTACTGCCCTGGTAGAAATGTAGCCGAGTTGATGGCTTGGTCATAGCCAGTTTAAGTTAAATTATCGAGTTTTTAGACGAATAACTGGCTTAGCAGATAAGAGACCCCGGTTATTTCGCCATAGTTTTTCAACGCAAACTGACTAAGCTAGGACTCAGCTATATTTTAAGCACTAAATTTCTTATATATTTATTATTCTTTAATCGATTTTAACTTAATGTATTAAATGCTATGATACTTAGATATTATACAGTAGATACTGTATTTTATTGTACTTAAAATATTAGCTTAACAACTAATGATTAATCGAAAAATTTGAGCGTTTCACCGGTATTACGAGAACTAAAGAGATGTAACGTGTGTGTGATGAGACGTGCGGGGTTACGGCCATGTGGCGACACTCGGACGACGTTATACCTGCAGTACTGCAGTCTTCTTAAGCGTTTCCCTGTCTTTTGTGAATCCCAGCATAAATAAGCAATTAGTATAAACTTTTGTCAGCGTCCAGAAATATACACTTTTGATGTAGCTTACAGCACGACAGCTTCCTTAATGTTGTCTTTGGTCGTTCATAAATTAAGGTTTTGATCACCAGTCTGCTTTGCTCTTTACCCTTTTAAAACACAACCCAGTAATTATACGCCATGATGACGTCACTGACTCGATTGAACGACACATTTTGATAGATTACGAGAAAATTTTCTCACATCTTAAACAATTTTAACCTAATTCTGTTATTTATAATACTCTTTAGCATTTTATTATTTAATAGTTTATCAAGGAAATGATGTGTTACCGATAAATATGTACATAAAAGAGCACGTCATATCAGTCATGTGTATTTCTAATCATTTGGCCGTGCCTTACCGAGTCATGGTCAAGTTTTTTCCTCGACTTAAACTTGACTTTCGAAGTACTGACTAATCGAAACTAACTAATGGAGTTTATCTTGACATCGAAAACACTGAATACGTTTACGGAATCATTAACCAAAATATTTCCTATTTAATATTTCTATTCTTAGATCGAGTTGCCATTATTTTGTCAACGTGGATTTTGTTGTAATTACAAAAAATTTAGCTTACGCGTCACAGTCTAAGCACACATCACTCATCGAATTAGCCGAAAACCATTTTGTAAGCGAGTACGAAGATTTACCAAATTGTTCTGGCTAAAAAAATTAAGTAAATAATTATATAATGTGCTTTAAATGTATATTTGAACGATTTGCGGATAATCCCGAACTGAACAGTATAAAATTTGAAAATTCCAAATGAAATTAATAATATAATAATGTTGTCAAAGGTATTATTTCTTATAGGTAAACATAAAATTGCCCATAATTTATTTGGTTAAAGGTGTAGAAGACTCGAATTAATTTTTTTACAGCAATATAGTTATTTAGAAAAATATTAGCTGCGACATTTCGATGGCCTAGCAGTACTTATACCATCCTCATCAGGCATAAGTGAGGTTTGATGTCCTTTTGCAGTCTTCAAAAAATTAGTAGCCCTACATAACTGTCAAAGAACACATGTTCTAATTATAACGTGTTAAGTTAATTAATAATTTATTTGGATTTTTAATAAAGAATACCACTTGTTTACCATTTAGCCGATTTTAAAATTTTAAAGCTCATATTCTTTAGCTTAGGATTCTCCATGAATCACCCAATTTTAAATTTTAAATTTGCATTATATAATTATTTACTTATGGGTTGGGTTAAGCCGTAAAACTAAGTTTCGGAAGTAATTCTATAGCTAGAACTTAAGAGAATCCAAGAAATAATCTGGATAATTGTTTAGAGTACTTGGTCAACATTCGCATGATAATTAATCATACGTTAAACTTCCGATTTCTTATGCACGTGTAATGTTTTTTCACCGAGCTCTTGTGCACCAGCTCACGTTTCCTATACATACTACAGTGGCGTTTATTACATGAAGCCTTTCACTTTCCTTGCGCGACCCTACCCTCTTTCTCTCCCACTTCATCACGTGACTGTGTGTATATCCATGCTCGCGACGCTATTCCGAAGAGAATTATTGCAGGAGCCACTTGGATTTCTTATTTTTACGACGTGAATTTTGTAATCTTGATATTCGCATGGGAGTGTTTTTCACAACGGGAAATTTTTAGTAAGTGTAAAGAAGAAGTAAAAATAAAAGAGATTGAATAGTTCGAACAAGGATTTGAAGCTGTTTAATGCGAATAAATTCGGCCTGACTATAAACCGGTTTGAATGAATGCCGATTGACGTAACACCAGATACGAGGATGGCAAACCAATTTACTATTATCTACAGGTTTGATGTTGCGATTAGCTGTTCAGTGTTTGGCTCATGAAAGCAGATTTCTTTCTGCTTACGCGCTTAAAGAGGTCAACTCCCACAGAGAGTATAGTAGAGATGTATGTTTTCTGATGCTGCTGGAAAATTAGCATTCATTCAGTTATTTAATTTTGAATAGCCAAAGTATAAAAAGTCACTGCTAATTCGTTGGTACTTAGCTTCCCCAAATTTAATTATTTGTTACAATATATACGTAATCTATAATTTATAAATAATAAGTAATAAAACAAATTAACAAATAAATGAAAAGCGATGCATAAATTTTAATAAGTATTTAAAAACTTTATATTTTAAAAGTATTTAAAAATACAAAAAAATGGAACGTCAAACATCAAAATCCATCAAATTATTATTTAATTAAAAATAAGAAAAGCTTGAGGAGCTGGAGGATACAGTTACCGAAATTCATGGTTTCATACTTTTTTCATTAAATTTTTAATATTATAATATTTTGCAGATTGAGCCCGACTCTGTGAATTACAGAGAATAGGGATCAATTCGACGTTGGAATATTGAAAATTGCACGATCTTCGTAATCGTAATACTTAAAAATTTAGAAGTTCATGATAAATAAATTTTAAAATTCATGTTAATAATTAATAAATTTTCATAAAAATTGATAGATTCAAAAGTTATAAACTAAGTTTGAAAAAATAACATTTTTCATAAAAACAGAAATGCGATGCAAGTTATTTAAAAAAGTTAGGTCTCAAATTGTAGGTAATTCAGAGCTCTTTTGAATGCATTTGAAAATTATTTTTCGACTACCATCCCTTAAAAAACAACGAATAAAATGAATTGTGTAATTTAAATATCGGTTCATTACAGACATATACGCGCGTATGAAAAAAGATTTCTCGAAAATAGTTAATTATCGTTCCAATGGTGTTAATAAACGCTTTTAAGTGTCCAATTTGTAAAATAGTGATTTCGAGGTTACATCACTTAATTCTTAGAAAAAGATGCCATTTTACTCATTGTATTGGATCTTGAAAATCGCAAAAAAATGATTTTTTGTAACCTCAAAATCACTATTTTACAAATTAGACACTAACTATTGTTATTTTCACTAAAAATAAACTATTTAAATACGTTTTTACTGAAAGTATTAAATAATTATATGATTTAAGTAAAAAAAAATACAAAAAATATTGAAAAAAAAATTCAAATTTTTGGTTTCCGTGTTTTGACTGCCATTTTGTTTTAAAATATCATAGACTAAAAAACTCAACAATTTTAAAAATTTCAGACATTTTGTGTACGTTTGTGCATATTTGCGACAGTAAAAAAAATTCTTCCCACTCTATTTTTCGATCAAAAAAAATTGCTTCAAAAAACGCATTTTTTTAATTTGTTAATTATTAATTGAAAAACAAATTTTTCAGTTTTTTAAACTATTGCATCGTGTAGAGCATACCCGCAAATAGTAGGAAAAAGTACCTATTTTCCAAAAACTTTTTTGTCTTTTTCATTAAGTTATTCAAGCTCAAACGTAAGAAAAAAAATTCGTCATTTTGGGACTAAGAAAAAATGTAGTTAGTTAATTGGACACCTAGTTATTAATAAAAGCCACCCTTTTTATTTATAACAATATTAAAATGTGAATCAAGTTTATGTATTGTTCAAGACAATGTTTTTAATTATAGCCTACAATTAAATTTCTTATAAATTACTTTTATCTTATAATAATTGATTTGACGGTCCACACTTTAGCTATAATATAAAAAAAAAATAAAAAAGAATATTCTTCAATTCTAATTAATTATATAAATATTAGTATCATTTGAAAACTTTTTCTTACGGTTTATATTTTATCTATTTAGTTTGGTATTTCTGATTTTGGTTTCCATTATCATACTGCAAGGCCCAAAGTCTGACTAAATTCTATTTTGTCACATTTCATAATAATTAATTTACGTGATTTGTTTACTTATATGCTCAAAGGCAATCGATTTTGTGAGACCGCTTATCATGTTTCGAAAGCGCTATCCTTGACTAATCATTCAACATACTGACGGGTCTTTCCTTGATTTTTAGAAGGACACTTGTTTTATTTCTTTACAGTTTATTTCTTTTAAATGTCACAGAACCATCGATCTATGCATAAATATTGTATCGAATCTAAAGAGCTTATTACATTTATAAGCCACTGCACGTTAATAATTAAAGTAAAATGTATATTGTACAATTTCTGCGTACCCACTGAATCGGAAACAGTCTTTATCGCGGCGTCACTCTATCAAAGTAAAAAGACCTTTTTTATAAAACTATTTTTATAAAGAATTTTAAATAAAAGAGACATTTTTAGATTTTGTAGAGTGTGCTAAAGAAATAGAAATATAATAACACCTACATTAGACAAAATATTAAAAAATTATCAAAATATTTTAAACTTGTCTTTAATTAGTTCCCATCGCTCCAACATTCCATTTCAAAATTACCGTCTCTTAGCAATACATATATGAATTTCACAATTTTTTAAAACATAGATCTAATGAAATATAGGTCTAAGTACATTGCATAAAAACGCATATTACAAAAGCGCTAATTGCCATAATAATGCTATCCAAGCAAAAATGTACCACTACAAGCCCCAGCCGTCGATCCCTAGAACTCAGCAATATCCTCAGTTACACGGTATTAGAAAGGAAACTTGTCGCTCCTGCAGCGTATATAGCGAGAGTATAATCACCATCAGACTCATAACTTCACCGAGCGCTTAGCGCGTGCCTCTCTCTCTCTCTCTTTCTCTTTCTTTCTCCACAGTTCAATGGAAGCACTCGCGTCGCGCGGGGCACGAGCCGCAAGTCCTCGCTTGAAAAGAGCGCGCGTGATAAAGTGTGCCGTATCATAGCCGGCGGCTTGTGCATGTATGCCGAGCAGATGATGGGACCATTCACCGAACGCCTCGATAGACGCGTACGCGTGCCACAAAGTTCATCGGACTGTTTGTTCAATGAGTCCTCGGTGTGGAAAAATCGAAATCGTCCGCCACGACAATTAATTCTTCATTGATCTTAGCGTGTAAGATTATATTTATCTCGTTTGCGCATTCTAATTAATAATAGTTGATTGTCGGAGTGGTGTTATCATAACTTTGTATGTGCTTATTATGAGCATGATGAACTGCGATTGAGTCATTTTTAGAGAGGTTTTGGTTCAAAATATACATAACTAGATTATGCAAATGAAATTATTTGATACGTTTGTTGTTATTTTCAGTTAATCTGATGAAAACTGAGGAATCGCAAACTGTCTTATTTGTTCAATAAATGCAAAGACCGATTTATTAATTCATTTATACTATGGAAAAAAATTTTAGGCAGTTTTTTTATTAAATAAGTAAAAGTTTAAAATGAATATTAACAAAGATGCTAATAAATACGAAGTTGAAGCGAATTCAAATAAGTAAAATAAATTAAAATAAAATAAAAGTAAAAAAATAAGTATGATTATTGACCATCGTAGCATACAACTTTTTAGTCAGTAAACTACAATACTTTAAAGATGAACGAACTAAATTATGTATTTTCTTTACCTTTTAGCAGAAATTTTTCGTTTCTTTCTTTAGTAGTAAAAATACTGGTATTCATCGTCGTCAATATTCTCAAAATTAAACTAATTTCAATTGTCTCAATTACACAATTTAAAATCTGTTTAATTATAAACCCCCGATGTGCATTTACAATTGAACGAATTTGTTTAAAAAAAATTATACTCACTTGATGTTTAAGCCCCACTAAAAAACTGTACACGCGATTTATGTAAAATTTGTATTTGCAAGACTTTTACGGTTATAAACACAAAGTACCTGTTGTTCTTTATACATATGATGTGTGATATAGACATTTTTACACAAAACTCTCGATTTTAAATAATAAATTTTTAATTTATTCCTAAGAATCTTTAAATCACTGTGTGATAAAAATGCTTGCTTAAAAATGTTAAACTTTAAAAGCTATTTTAAATATTCACCATATTATAATAATTTTGTAATATGATTAATATCACGTATAATAAACATTGATTCTTTGTATAGTACTTATTGAACTTGTTGAATTTTCAAGAATTACTTTAAAGTTCAATGACTATGCCAGATGCGGAAAAATTAGCCAGACCAGATGGCCTTGCGTCTCCACTATATCGCCAAGGTTAATATTTACAGGGCACTCTTTTTACAAAATAAAGTTCACTTACTCTTTACCAAAAAAGCACCAATAATGTTGTTGATTGATAACACATATTTAATACTAGAATTGTCTTTATTAGAGTAATCAATTACATATTTGAAATGATCAACATTTGTATCTAATGGCTTTCTTTACAAGTAGTTACATATAATTGAATATAAAAATCTAAACATCTAAATTAAAAAAAAATACTTAAGTAGTTGACTTAATACGAGAAAGAAGATTTACATAGGTTTTATGCGATTTTCAGATTTGATCTACGAGTACACCTGTCTGATCAAGATCGTGAATTCTCCTTAATCGAATTCGTGGAATAAGGCTATTCAAGGTTGTTCCTACCACTAAAAATCCTCCAATGAACTGTGTATCTTCTTTTTAAAAATAGTTTTTGTATTTATAAATCACATTTTACAACTATTTATAATATATATTTACTACTCAATCTACTAGATATTACTCTCTTGTTTTTGTAACACTTCATTAAAGATACAATTTTAATGTGTATATAATAAAAACTGAAAATGATACGTCTAAAAAAATGCGCAATTAAATGGTATTTAATTGAAATTCTTACAGACTTAATTAGTAGTATAAAATTTGTATATATTAGCATAATACGAAGTCTGTAGATAAAAATCTCCTACATTCACTAATAAAATCGTTTTATAGCCAGGAGTTGATAAACAGAAATACCTGTAGTTGAAATGATTTTTGGGTGAAATGAGCTCAAGTTGTAAAATGTTCAAATATTGACAATTAAACGAGAAAAGTATATCATTAATTATTTCTATTAAAACCAGTTAAATTTTCAATTAATTATTATAACTACTGTACCAAAAAAACATATTTATGAAAAAATCGGGTTTCCAGTGTCACTGGTAGAAGTGATAAAAATGAATTAACTTTTATGAAAATTGTTATATTAATTAGTATTTTGATACCTCTCGCGTTTGTTAGTTATTTAGCTTATTAAAATAATAAAAAAAATATTTACGGTTTTTTTATTTTTTCTATTTTTTTCATTATTTTTTCAATTATTACAAATACTTTTTTTCGTATTTTGAAATGATACACTTTTTCTTTTATAAATGAGGCTTTAAAAATTTACAATATACGTTTAAAGGAGTTTTTAATTACATATTATTTGCAATAGTTTTCATTATAATTTATTTAGTAGTTATTGTGTTATATTTAAAAATGTATTTTTGTAGATTAGGTTCTTATATTTTAAATATTGAGAATATTAATATAGGATTTATTTATAATTTATAATTCATTTTTTTATGAAAAATGGATTTACAATTATTTCTCGACAATCTTGTTAGCCAAACAACCGGTAGATCGACATTTTTCAAAAGGTTATCAAAAAATGAATATTTATTATCTTTTGAAAAAATAAATCAACAACTAGCAAAAACAATAACAGAAACACAATTGACTCATTGTGTCAAACTATTGGTGGATAAGAAAAGACTAGAACTAGAAATGTTTGCAGTATGCGAGGCATTCGAATTATATCCACCCATGCATACTTGAACAAACAAAAAATCTACAAACAAGATTGAAAAGAAAAGAAATAATGTGAAACGACCTATGCAATCTAATTCATCCGACTGTGACAAAATCAGAGAAACAAAAAGATGAAAAGTAGCCAATAAAAAATATGGATTTTAAACAAACAAATTAGCTTTAATTAATAGTTTTGGTCAAGAGTAACCAATTTTCAGAATAAAATACTAAGTATACGTATAAATATACATTATAATACATGTACAAAAACAATCTGAATCAGAAGCATAGCGCGAATAGTGCCTATGGCATAGAGCGGCTCCGCGGCGTCGTATTTAATATATCATTACTCAGGAACCCTTCACGTATGCAACTTGAAATCTCAGTCACTTAAGTAAGACACTCTGTAGCTTAAGAACTTATTAACAAAATGTAGTTTTTTAGGAAAATGATTTCAAAGATTTGTTACAACTTTATCCCTTAAAAATGAATTTTGGGAGAAAAATAGTCACGTCATCAGAAAGAGCGAGAAAAAATCTATCGATCTATGTATTTTAATTCTTTCTGGGATCCTTACCGTTCGCTTCTGAACGAATTGAACAGAACGTGTTTTATGCGAAAAATATGCCGTACGCTCCAGGTGACTGGCTATTGCAGGACGCTAACATATATTGGAATAAATAATTAAGTTAAAAGAATGTAACTTTCAATGAATTTGCAGCTGTTTTTATTTTTATATTAAAATGAAACAGTTTATTTGTTAATAAAGTACCATCATATGTAGCTACAGGGTTTGAATATAGTATATTGCTTTTCTATAGCATTACTCGACTGTAAAAAAAATATTTTGTTAATTTAAGACTCGCAGCTTTAAAAAATTTGAATTTATAAATTTGTACTTCGTAAATCTCAACTAGTGATTATTCAATATGTAATAGTTATAATTATACTGAAATTGGGTGCAATCACGATCCACGCGTGTAAAAAAGAATTATAGTCTGAGCCTGATGGTTCTGACAAAAGTCTTAACATAAAGTCTATTTATAGTCTTACAAAAGTCTTCGTAAAGTCTGGTTACCACGGTTCTCCTATTAAGGGGACGTCGGAGTCACTAAAAATTTAAATTTCCCGCCCTTACTACATCGAAATACC
>UELU01148170.1:92243-107394 GCA_900490025.1 Megastigmus dorsalis
ATTAAGGGGACGTCGGAGTCACTAAAAATTTAAATTTCCCGCCCTTACTACATCGAAATACCCACAAGGTTTTTCAAACTTTTCTCTTTAACAAATTAACCAATTGACTTGAAATTTTAGGAGATGATAGAATGATCATAATTGAAGCGCGCTCAGCCCTGAAATTACCAATAAATTGCGTAAATATAATATTTTTCATTTGAAATATAATTGCAAAGTCAGAATCATGCCATCTCTTGGATTGAATTGAAATCAGTAAAAATTTGCTATTTTCTTCTCTAGCTTCTATATTATTTTAGTTTTCGGAAATTTCTGGGCTGAGCGCGTTCTATTTATGATCATTCTATCATCTCTTCAAGTTTCAAGTGAATTGGTTAATTTTTAAGTAGAAAAGTTTGAAAAACTTAATGTCGGTAAAACAGGCGACTCCGGCATCCCCTTAAGGGCGTTAATAAACCGTGCTCAGCCCAGACATTTTCCAAAAATCAAATAATATGGAAGCTAGAGAAGAAAATATCTAATTTTTACTAATTTCATTTTAATCCACGAGATGGCGTGATTCTAAATTGGCAATTATGTTTCAAACAGAAAATATTACATTTACGTAATTTATCGGTAATCCCAGGGCTGAGCGCGCTTCATTTATGATCATTCTATCATCTCCTAAAATTTCGAGTCAATTAGATAATTTGTTAAGGAGAAAAGTTTGAAAAACCTTGTGGGTATTTTGATGTAGTAAGGGCGGGAAATTTAAATTTTTAGTGACTCCGACGTCCACTTAACTTGATTTTTTCTCTTTGGAGTACTCTTACGGAGTACACTACCTGGACACTAACATCGGCAACTCTATACGCCTAGATATCGAGTACGCCAGAGAAAAAAGAAACAGAGAAAACTGAGGTAAACAGACTTTACGAAGACTCTTGTAAGACTATAAACAAAACTTAAAGCTAGACCGTTAACACACTTTTGTCAGACCAGATTTAGACTAATTTTTTTTAAACGGATTTAATCAAAAAATAAAAATAATATTTTTAGAAAATCACATGTTTTAGGGGTATACTCTGGACCCATAACCTGGATAGTCACTGTTACCTCTGACAGCCAGCTTTAGGTCGAGCTTTAGGTTCATATTCTGCAGAATTATTCTTGTGTTTTGGAAAATATATAATATGTATAGGTATGTATAAGTAAAATATGTATAGGTATGTATAAGTAAAATATGTATAAGTACGTAATATGTAGAGATAGTCATTGAAATTTAAAAAAAAACCTATACTTTCGCGTTTCAATTATTATTAAAATTGCATCATTTTGTATTATAGAATGATTGTTCTTTTTATGGCCAAGATAAAATTAAAACCAAAATAAGCATTAAACAAAGTTAATACCTTGTTATTAACTTTCTGTATTCACATAGCATTTCATACGCTCAATCAAATAATCCATTAACATTATTTCATGGTGCAGTATTTGTACGAAGGCCTTCTGATTACTTCTCTCAATAAACATCCAAATAAATATTTTATTTTAGTAATAATAAGTCATAAAAGTAATATTTTCCCGCGCATACCTATCCAAGAATAAAAATGACATATATACTTACATGCAATGAATTACAATACCACGCAAAGGTGTATTGGCTTTCGAATGATAAATGATCCACACGCCCACGACCCTTTCTGTAGAACTTTTAGGTTCACGCGATAATTTTAGTGATTTCGATAGGTTTTTTGTGTAGATTAAGAATTTTTTGGTTACCACTCTGAAAGATAATTAGTTTATTATCTTATAAACAATATAATTGTTTAAAACGCTCTAGCGGCTAGTCTATTCCAGCTAGAGACATGTAATTAACGTCAAATTTTTGCTTTTGTAATTCCGAATCCAACGCATTTTAGTTTCTTAAGTTATCTTTCTTAAGCCGCTAGAGCGATTTAAACAATTAAATTGTTTATAACAAATAAAATAATTATTTTTCAGAGTGGTAACCAAAAAATTCTTAAACTACACAATAAAATCCATCGAAATCACTAAAGTTATCACATGGGCCTTAAAGTTCTACAGCAAGGGTCGTAGGCGTCTGGACTATTCACAATTCATTTGGATTTATACAGGGGATGAAAAAAAAGTTCCTACTTATCGACAGCCTAAATCTAAGCAGTAAGGTATTTTATACACCTATAATACAAAAAAAAATATATATATGGTTATCCAAAAACTCGAAAAGTCGGAGAATTTCACGGCTTCAATGAATATTTCGGGATAAAAGAAATAATATTATTACTCAAATGAACCCTACATTCGAAATCTCGAATTCCTACAGAGAGCAAACGTACTTTGACTCTGTTATACCTTTCCTCTACGAAACAACAGAAATGAAATGAGTTCAGTTAAAAAACATAAAAGACGGACGTTCCCCAGGTTTCAGAGAATAATTTCTGATAACCGGAATAAATATTGTAGATAAAATATATATATAGTCTATGTTTGAAAACTCCAACTCATGAACGGCAACATGTTTTGTAAAAAGCAGATGCCATAGCAGGCAGTCCACGAAAGAGTCTCGATTTCCTGAACTGCTCAGCTAACCACTTCATCATGAGTTGCAGATTCAAATGTAGGCTTTGTTTTATATGCAATATTTATTCCGGTTATCAGAAATTATTCTCTGAAGCCTGAGGAATCTCCGTCTTCTCCGTTTTTATTTGCTCTTAAAATTCGAATCAGTGAAAATCCACTGAATTTTAGTGAATAGTGCTTATGCATTATTTTAAATAACGAAAATCATATCGCTACGAATCCAGTGAATGTTCACTAGATATGAATTAGTGAAAAGGTGCCAACTATTTGGGAATAGTATAATTTCACAAAAAAAAATATCAATGAAATAAATGTACGTGTTTTTCACTTAAAATTTCTTTAAGCAAAAACTATATAATTGTAATGTTCATTATAACTCGATAAAATAATAAAATTTTGAATAAATTGTCTAAAGTCAAATAATATACTCAAGTGAAAAAATTATTTTGTATGAATGAATAATGGCCTAGAAATAAAGTCAGGTATAAAAACTTATCACATTTATTAAAACTATTAATAAAATACAGAACTATATTACTTTACTCAACTTTTCTCCAAATAAATGCTCGGGCTGTCGTCAAATATAATAGTTCCAGACTATAAAAAATATGAAGTAAAAATAAAAGTATTTTTAAAAACCATTTGAGTCTTATTTTTGATATTATCATAATATACTAAAAATTTCTGAGATTAACAGTTTTTAAATAAAATTTATCAGGATATTAGACATCTCAATAACTTATTCTATAATGCTTACAAGTACAAGTGGTCCGATAAGATGTCCGAAGGACTACCTTGTCCAAATAGTAATGACAATAGAAGGGGTACAGTCAACTACGCGTCTCATTTCCCCCCATTCTGACGCTCCCAATATTAAATTCCTTGCAATAAATGCGTTAAATTTCCCATGCAATCGAATAATTTTTTGTTTGCATAGTTGTTTTATTAGTTCATTAATTAGACAATGAGAAACAAATAAAAATCACTGAAATACCAGTGAATGCGAAATAGTATATTAAATCAATGTAATTTTCACTAATTCAAAAGTGAAAATATCGTTTTCGACCAACATCAGTGGAATTTTTCATTGATCCTCAAGAGAAAATGACATTCACTACCCAAATTAGTAAAATTTCACTGATTTAAATTTAGAGAGTTTACATATTTCATTTGTTTTATTTCATAGAGGAAAGGTAATAGAGTCAAAGTACGTTTCAGCTCTTCGAGTCCGAGTTTACGAATGTAGGCTACATTTGGCCAATAATATGCATTTACTTTATCCAAAAATATTTATTTAAGTCGTTCTATTTTCCTTCTTCCCCGTTTTTTGTGTAGGAGTGTCTATATTTTTTTTATATGTGTATGAAGTATCGTACTGCGTATATTCAGGCTGTCGGTAAACTAGGAATTTTTTTTTATAGCAACGGTGTGCCGTTTAGCATACTGTAATTAATTCTCATCTGTATTCTGTTGATCAAATGTTGTAAAGAAGCGTATCTTAGTACTACCAGTGAAGAGCAGCCGCGCAACCTAAGCAACCTCTTCCTGTAGTGATGAAAGGTCGCGCTCATGCCGCAATTGTAAACGCGTACTTATTGTCCCATCTTAAAAAGCCACGGCCGATGTGCCGCGAGCTCGTGTATGTCTGTCGAGGTCGCGGCGATTAAAGGAGAATGTACTTGTAATTTTACACTCGGCGTAATTATTCTTGTATATAACAGTGTTCTGCTGTGACGATTCTCCTATATGAAAATCGATCAAATGTTTACACTAGACATAATTCACTTTTTATGTGTCGACTGTAAAACTAGTGGCTATTTTTAATTCATCTTCTTATATTTTAGAAAAAACTAGAAAATAATTTAGAAAAAGTGATTTTAAAGATATCTAAAAACATTTTAAATAGTATAGCATCGGAATATAGTTATAATAACAATTACTAAAAAAAATCGTTCCCCATTTTAGTAATTTTAATAATTACATAAACTCTCTCTTCGTCAAGGCTTTCGATGAAGTTAAGTATAACGCTTTTAAACACTTAATATAATATTTAAAATTTTTTTGATTTGAGGATGTTCACAGACTACTGTGGTGCTCAACTTGGCATTAAATCAGAAACTTTATTGCCCAAGATATTTTATACATAACTATCTAATATGAAACCTCACAATTTTTAATATCAAATATCAGAATATCGATAGAAAGTGCTATCAGTATCAAATATTCCCGCAAAGAGCCGAAAGAGAGCAAAGCGAATAAGAGAATAAGAGAGTAAAGAGAGTGTGTACTATAGCATATTTTTTAAGACTTTGGATTGTTGTATCATTAAAGCATCGATTGTTATTTTACATTGCGGTGCTAGTTTTTCAAAAAAATACTAAGAAAACTTGATTTCCAATTGAACTAAACGCTTCTCTTCAAGGGTGCTACTACTAGGCTTCCTATGTTAAAATATGAAATTTCGAGGCTCAATATCACCAATAAACATATAAACCAATTTTCAACGATTTACTTAGAAATCGATAAATTTCCTAAGAAAGCCGATGGATTACATTAACTATTTGTACGATTACTAAAAATCAATATAGAACCTTTTATTTTAAATTATTTTCATTTAATATAATTATAATAATATTTCATTTCTTTGTATCTTAGAATAAATTTTAAACCATAATCATTAACCAAATTATGTTTGTAATAAAAAACACATTTTTTGAAGATCTCTTAAATATTTATTATACCGGCTAGATAAAATTGCATCTTTTTAATAATTTCAAGTTATTTTGAATTGAGTTTTAAATAATTCTTTGTAAATTGTAAATTATCAATAATTATCATTAATATAAACTGAATTTAACTAAATTGATATTTTGATTTTCAATGATTTTCATAGCACGTTAAAGTATTAAAATATTACATCGAGAATAACTGTTAAATCGATTTGAAATAATTAGTATAATTGAAAACCGCTACCATTTCATTGGCACTTAGCTTCCTCTTACTTAATTTTTATTCCAATAAACATATATTATATAATTTATAAATATATTAAGTAATAAAACCTATTTAAAAATAGTTCAATAATTATTGAACAATATCTAAAAAATTTAAAAAAATAATTTACAAATTTCGCAATTATTATTAAAAATTTTAATATATTCTTTAAATTTTATATTACTTTTCTGCTTAAACTATTAGTTTAAATGATATACCAATTATTAAAATTAAAAATAAGTATTAAATAATTAAATCTAATTTTAAAATTACAAAATTTACACGGAAGTTAGTTTGATATAAAATTTAAATTATGTTACATATGTTCATTCCATTTTCGATAATGTTTTGATATTTATTAACGCATTATAAAAATGTGTTATAACTACTATCAATAAAAAGTTTTCAAAGAATAACTTACAGTTTACCAAATAATTTAATTTTACAGAATAATATATAATAAAAAAATAAACACTAATAAAGAAATAAGTTATAGTAAATAATTTAAAAAAAATAAAGGTAACGATCAGTTTTTATTTCATAAATTGTATGATATTAATTTCTTAACCTCATATCATTTCAGTCTATCGGTTTGTTTTTTTTTTAAAAAAAAAAAACCTTTTTATTTACTTTTTAAAATAAACTTATTTTACAATTTATTTTTGTAATACGCATTTATTTTAAAAATTCATCATTTGTCGAATGGCGTCGCTTTGGCCGCACATTTCGATAGATTCTAAATTTTTATTTTATTAGTACACTCCTTTATACAAATCTAATAATAAAATTTAGTTTTTGTAGTAAAATATATTTGATAGTCTGATCTAATAATAAAATATATTTTTAATAGTTACATAAATTTTTTATTTATCTATTATATACTTGTTTAGTTTTGCTTTATCCAATAGTCCTTTAGGATCTGATATATTTTTATCATCTAACATTTATAATTCTTTTATATTTAAACTATTTAATACAATATATCTTGTCAAAAATATGAAAAAATATCAATATCTTTGACTGTAAAATGAGGAAAAATGTTTTAACAAATATTAATTTATTAGATATTGAAGAATGATAATTTAAAAAAATTATATTTTGAAAAAATTTAAAAACACGAATATAATGATACGTCATACATCACAATTCATTAATTAGAAATATTAAAAAAAAAAACTTAAAAATCATAAAAATTCTAATATTACCGAAACTCAGTAACCTAATGCTTAAAAAACATACACAGCTCTCAAGGTATAAAAATGCTATTTATATATAAAATTTAGACAAGATTAGAGTAGTTTTTTTATACCTGTTACCGAATGCCATAGAAAATCGATTATTTTCACAATATCATTATTTTCTCAAGAAATATCAAATCCTAATGCTTGATAATCTAATAAATTCATTTACAATATTCTTTATAATTTAATAAATTTTCATAAAGATTGATAAAGAGATTCAAAAGTTACAACCTAAGTTTAAGAAAATGACATTTTTCAAAATAACAAAAGAACCATGCAAGCTATTTTAGAAAATAATGTCTTAAATTGTAGGCAATTAAATTCTCTTTCTAACGCATATTGAACATACTTTAAATATTAAAATAGTTTTTTGTTTCAATTTTTTTAACGTTTTAATGTTAAACAATGTTCTTAAACATTTTTGGAAAAAAATTTTTTTCACCGATACGAAACTGTCTTTAAGGAAGCAAAACAATATTATTATAACAAATTATAGAATAACATGTAACATTACTTGATTTTTCCTTATTAATTATTATTCACTTATTGTGATACTAACTCTTTTCTTGGATGAATATTTCAGAAAAAGTACTGAAAAAATAATTAATAAAATAACTAAAATATTTAATTATATTTAATTATGTATTGTATAACACTATGTACTTCTAAATAGTAGAAACCCTAAAAAAAATTATTAAAATCCATTTTATTTCAGTAAAATTAAGTTTGTGAAACTCTTTAACTTAATTGATTGTCCTCATCGTATTGTGTAAAAAATTAATAATTATTTCTGTGAATATGAGAAAAATATATTATATTTATAATTCCTAATGAATGTTAATTATTTATTTTCAATTAAGCGTATCTATTTATAATTATGCTGCTTAACACATTCGAAAATGGGTTTCTTACAATTACAATATTGCCTGACCCAGAAAAATTGAATTTAAGTAAAATATTTTTTTTAAAAAGCATGTTTCTTAGTCATATTTTGGTGATTAAAGCTCATTTTCATGTAAAGTTTGGACAGGAAGAACCATAATAATGAGTACCTAAACCTTAAAACGATGTAGTGTCTTTATTCCTATTTTAATTACAGCAATTATTATACATATGTATAAAATTGTTATGATATCAGTCACATCAACGTGTCAAATTGATGGGTAGAGCACTTGTAGGCTGTTATAATATAATTTTGCGTACATAGAATATGACTAGCTAACAAGTAAAAAAGTACAAACAAACTATGAAAGATTAAAATGAAAAAAGAATAATTATAATTGCTTCCGCTTCAAATGAATTTGTATTTGACTTGTAAGAACTTCACAAATGGACAAACCATATTTTTACGGTTCTGCATAGTAGCTAACTGTTAAGAAAATATTCATCCAGTGTTATTGTTGAATAATTGATAATACCTAGGATGCACAGAAATATAATATTTATACTTTTTATTTCTGAAACGCTTATTGTTATACTTTTATTCAGATGAAAACGTAAGTATTTTTTTGTATATTAAATTACATTATTTAATACCTATATGCAATCGACGTAAATTATTTCCATTTATTCCATATTTATTTGATAATCTTTGAACAATTGCTACGAATTTAATTATGAATAACTGCAAATAATATTATACTATACATGATGCAAACCACAGCTTATCCTTTTTTTAAAGTAAATTAATAAACTTACATATTCTATTAATATTTATATATTTTCACATTTTTTCATTCATACGTAGCTATATTTAAAAAAAAATTATATTTTTTACTAAAATTAAAAAAAAATAGCAGTGCCTTGAATCACGGACAAAAGAGAATGCGGTTGAATAGAATCTAACTGCAAAACATTGTACATATTAAGGAAACCCCGTTACTAAATCTGATTAATTATTATCATTTTATTTGTATTTGTAATAAAAATGTAGTCATATTGCCATTGATTAGCTTACTAAACTATTCTGGAAGATACTTTGCAACTGTAAAAGTTTATTATAATCTTTTAACTGCATATTTAATAAAAAAATTGTATAATCTATGCATTTATAATGCATCTATTATGTATTAGAAACGTTTATTTATAATTACGACTTCCGAGACATTATTTACATGCATTTAAAACAGAGGTACTGAAATTTAACAATAAAATAGTCATTAAAGAATAATAAACTGCTTTCTTAAAAATTATGTAAAGGCATCAGAAAATAAGGAAAAAAATATGAATATGTTATGTAGCTTAGTAAAGTGCTAATTTGTTTTTAATCAATTTCTTATAAAAGTAGAGGTTTCTTTAATTTATAGTCAATTTTTTCAACGCCTAGATATTATATAATAATAAAATAAAAGCAACAAAAAATCCAATTTTAAACTTGAAATATTATTTTTCCTGTTATATTTACACTTTATCAATATTTTTTATCAGAAAGTTGTAATTTTGCTTAAAAAATTATTTAACCAGACATAATTCAATACCATAAGATCAATATTATGTTGAAAATACTAAATTAAATGAAGCCTTAACAACGAATGGAATTTACTATAATGAGATTACCGGTATATGGTAATTTGACATAAGTCTTTTATCTTTGATTTACGTTACTATTACATACGTAAAAATAAATGTATCTTATAATAAATGTATTATCAAACCTCTGCACGTCTTCCTTATTGTCCTCCAACAACATTTTAACCACGTTTTGAACAGCAATTCAACTCCTGTACTTGTTGATTCAGATATCAAACTGTCGCCTGTTATAATAGTTTCTCGTTTCAAATTTCATAACTTTCGCACAACACCGTATCAACTAATTCTAAAATAACTGACTGAACTCTTAAGGCTCCTCACAAAAAAGGCTGCGATTATTCTGTCGGTAAGACGCGAAACTGATGCTTTTTATCACAAACGCACTAAAACGAAATCGCTTCAAGCGCTTCAAGAAATCGGTTCCAAAATATCGCAGAGGAAATAAATCAAATAATACAAGGTGGCAGAAAATTATACGTAACACAATCGGAGAGAAACTCGCGCGCAAGGCGCGCTCGGTGCGTTATGAGCGTTCGAAAGGGAAATCGTCCGAGGACCACCGGTCTACCGACTGGCCGAAAGACGATCTCTCTCTCGCTCTCTGCAATCGGCGTACAAACTTTTTAGTGCCCGTCGCTTGCCGTCACTCGCCCCTCTCTGCGACTCCGCGCGCATTGCCCTCACTCTCCTTGCACAGCTTTATACATTAAGTTGCGCTGCACCTTTTCAAGGAACCACAACGCGCTGCACACTTCAGTCGCGCGCAAATTTTAAATGCCAGCAATAAGCTAAAATTGCGTCTATGTAAGAGATGGTAATATCAGATAATGCGAAAATAGAAACTTCAATTTTTCCTGGCTAGTAAAATTAGCTCGAGATAATTTTTTGTGTGGTTCCGTATAATGGTATTTTACAATAGTGAGAAACATTGATTTGACGTAAACAGGCAAAAAATCACTCAATCAAACTTGCATTTGAAATAAGGAAATCGAAGAAACAAGAGAATATAGCTAATGACAGATTAACAGTTTCCTTTTTTATTTTGAACAGTTATTAAAAATTATCTTATTCTTACGTTACATCACTTTTGTTATTACTTCCTCAGAGAAAACTTTGTATCGGTGATAAAAATTGTTTTTCCAAAAATGCTGAAAAGTATTTTTTAATATCATTGGAACCATAATCAACTAGTTTTCAGAAAAAATGTTTTCGAATCTGTGGTATATGTGTGTATCTTACTTCAGAGAACGGATAAACCGATTTTCAAATTTCTAAATTCATTTATTCGTTTTTTTTGTGAGATGGCGGCTAAAAAAAATTAAGTTTTTTTGATTTTTCGTTTTTTTTTGCAAACTTAACATTTGAAGAGTTTACAATATTTATTTGAAAGAGCTTTTATTTACCTACAATTTGAGATATAATTCTTTAAAATATCTTTCTCCGTTCATTTGTTATTTAGAAAAATATCTTATGAAACTTAGGTTATAGTTTTTCCACTTCTTTATCAATCGTTATAAAAATTTTCTCAATTATTAAGAGCACTATTAACACGAATTTTCTAAATTTTAAAGTATTAAAATTTGTTATTTTATGAGAAAATATTGATGTTATGAAAAACATCGATTTCCTATGGCATTCAATAACAGAAATAAAATTGCTCTAATCTTTTCCAAATTATATATATAGTATTTTTGTACTTTGAGCTGTTTATTTATTACAAGCATTTGATTAATAAGTTTTTAATATATTTGAATTTTGTTAATTTTAAAATTTTTTAAAATATTTTGAAAGAATGGTGTAATCGTTTTCGATGATTGACGTCTTATTTGATTTGTATTTTCAATTATTTTCAAAATATAATTTCTTTAATTCTAATTATTCAATATCTGATAAATTAATATTTGTTTAAAATTTGTTGGGTACGTTATAGTCAAACATAAGAATATGGTTTCAAATTCTTAAGAAGATACTGTCTCAAATAGTTTAAAATATAATAGAATTATAAATATAGAATACGGTAAGATACCCAACTACTGTAACCAATCCAGATACTGAGATTTGAATTTATTGAACCAATACTTTATGAAATGTTTTCTTATTCCTATTTAATTATTTAGCATATTAATATACGCTAAAGTAAGAAATATATGTTAAACTCTTATAATTATTACAATTTACTACATTATTACGTTAATTTGTTATATTATAATTTTCAATTAGATGTCAGTAGATGGACTGTGAATGATAGATCTTTCTGATTTTACGCGCTTTTTTATGACATTCAGGTTAGGTACTGCGTTGGGTGTAATATATATCAATTGTTTTGCTGTTCTGGTTTACGTATAACTGCCTATATATATATAAAGCCGAAACAGTAAAACAATTTTTTTTCAAAAATACGTGTTTCGCGAACAATGCAAAATTTTATAAGGTTCTAAAGATAGCATTTTTTGAAAATACAGTCATCTGAAAAATATCTCCGGTGTTTTTTATGATTTTTCAAAACTCAACAAGCCTTTTGGAGCCAAGAATTTTTTGGAGATAACGTTGTAAAATTGAAAATACTTGTTGGCCCACTCTAAAACCTTCTCATCCGATGTATTGGTCAGCGAGGAATCCATTTTTCATGTTCATGTTCAGAATGTTATTTATAGTATATGCATATATACTATTTATATACATCAGTGTACTAATGAAAATTTCACAGTGTATAAATTTGAGCAATCTATTGTAAAGATGAGTCATTTTAATTTTGTTTTCTCTGATACTTATCTCTGATCGGTATTGTTTTCTTGCATAGATAATAGTCAAGAATACAAAAAATATTTAAGCAGTATATAAATATTTTTCCATTTTCAAATTAAAGTACAAAGAGAGTCTATCATATAGAAATATTTGAATAACATCGTAAAATCATTTTCATGAAATAAAAATTTTGTATTTCATTTAGCGAATATAACGGTCATCTTTAACTTGACTTTAAGGATCATATATAAAGGTCATTTCAAAGCCAAGCTGCTTTTTTAAATAGAAATAGATAGGGATAGTTTATATTTTGAAAAAATTAAGTTAAACTAATAAATATATTTTTATCAATCTTACAGTCTCTGAATAATATAGTGACAATCTGAAAATATATTTATTAGTTTATGTGGAGATCAGTCGACATAAATAGTCTTTCTAATTTTAAAATTAAGTTAACCTTAAAATGACACTTAAAAATTAAGTTAACCTTAAAGTGACACTTAATTACCATAAGGTGAAGTTGGAGGTCACCAATAAATTCGTTGGTCGGAAAGCTAAAACTTATTTAATATTTGACTGCTTTTAACTTGATCCTATGAAGTTATTCCGGTGTTTCCGAACATTTTCTTTATTTTTTATAATTGAAATTATGATTTTTATTTGCTTGAAAATAACCAATTTTCATTTTGCAATAGGCGATAATTATTTAGTACTGCTATTATCTGCAATTTTTTAAGCACCACTATTATCGAATAACTAATGTTTATAAAAGTGTCAAAAACAATATTTTCCGATTATAGCTTACCATAAGAACTTTTACCATAAGAAACCATACTAACTTTCTGCTTGCATTTATGCTTATCGATAAGATATCTCCCACACTTTTATGTCAAATAGTGTAGTTCGACTAAATTCTTAAGTTCTTACAATTGGTTTCGCGATAAGATGAAAATGCATGTCAAATAGCATTAATGCGATATGGACGAAAATCTCTAGATTCTCAGAACATAATTATATTTCAATTGTATACCGATTTTTCAATAATTTTTTTTGCATTGCCATTTTGTAGAATTTTAAATATCTTGATTCATGTTTAAGATTAAATAATACAAATTTTAATTATTACGAAGTTTATACATATACTCACCTATCATAGACTTTTTGCTCAAATAATAAGGAGAAGATGTTATTTAATTTGATTTCGAATTAGCTAAAAATTAAATTGAAAAGAAAATTCAGTCAAAATTTATTGGGATTGCACGTAGCTAGACAATGCATACAGCTTTGACCTTCCCGACACTGTGGCCATTTTTAGATATTAATAATGGTGTTCTTTGATATCATGTAATTAATGTACTATATATAACATGATTGTGATGAAGTATTATATATATGATATGCAGCACTTTATTAATAATAATTTATCAAATGATTATATTTAGTACTTTCTTACTCGAAAGACATATAATTTTCTATTTCCTAATAACAATTTTTAAGTATTAGACTTAATAAATATTTATAATTATTACAGGTTATGTCAGTTTGAAAAAAAGCTTTCATTGATATCAGCATCATCTGTAATCATAAACTTACGCGAAGCTTTTTCTGTATCTACACACATATTATATATATTATCTTATATACTTTGTGAACATAAACATTATAAAGTTTAGTTGATCTGCGAATATCCAGAGATTAAGCTTTTGTGATTCCTTATCAAATTTAACTTCATTAATATTTTTATAAGAGAACATCTGTTCTTCCTTCAACGCATTTATAACTTTTATCTAATCTTTCATTAATAGTCTAGACGTAACTGTTCGTACATCGTGTCAATAACTCCAGTGACGTTTTCTTCGACAAGTTTATACTTACAAATGTGCATTGTTGATACATTTCAAATATAAATACATTAGCAATCATACATAAAAAAATTGATAATAATATAATGTATTTACAAAATAAGTCAAACATTTTGATCATTTTTTATGCCTTCGATGCTGATTTCGTGATGTGTATATGGAAACCATTTTGATCATAGCATGCTATTTTAGATACCCAATTAAAAAAGAAAATACATTTAAAATTATAATTTTACAAAAAAATAAGAACACAGAGTTGAAATATCGGATTTTCAGCTGCCTTCGAAAAAAATTTACAGATAAAAATGTCTACCGCTTTTGTTGTATTTTTATTCTTGCAGTTATTTTATTCGTGTATACAAAATTCGCAAGCATAATTTGAAGCATTCGCTCGCGATAACAACCTTCGTCGCTCCGATCTTACAGTTTACGTTTTCATCCATCTCATCGATTTTCACATTTTTTTAACAGGTCCAAACTCGCTCAAATACATTTAAATATAGTCTCGCTTTTTTCGATTTCATAGAAATTGATATACTTTCATATAAGAAGTCCAGGTTTATACACATTAATTCGTCGGTTCTCTATAATAAGGCGATTTCTCAGAATCACGTTCAAAAAGATGACATCTAAGAATCGCGTTCAAGAAAAGGTATATTTTGTAAACACCTATTTTTCTCTCTACTCGAAATTTATTTGAAAATGTTATTCAAATTCTACTGATCATATCAATTCGATTTTAATATTTTCAAAGAATTTTAACACTAATAAAGTTAAAAAACACCGCTTTAAAGTGGAGAAATAAATAGGCGTTTGCTCGATATCACCTTTCTGGAACTGGATTCTGAGATGTCACCTTTTTATACAGAACTGACGAATTTTTATTTCAATCACTAAATATGCCCTCTATATTTTGAGCGTCTTTTGATAAAATAATCGTTTACCTTCTCATCTTACAATGAAGAAACTTTCCACGGAATGAAAATCTATAAAATTGGGGTTTGAATAGGAAAAAGGATGCAAATTTTGAATGAAAAATTGCATAAATTTAGTTGATATAAAAATATTATATTTCTTCACAAATAATTTACCTTTTTGCTTAACCCTTTAAAGTCAAACAGCCACTTTTTGGAATGCTAAGTTTGATAGCATATTTAAATAAGAAATCGATTGAATTAAATGATGAAATTTCGTACC
>UELU01148173.1:0-17500 GCA_900490025.1 Megastigmus dorsalis
TTTTTTTTAGTTGAAAAATAGCCTTGAAAAAGATGTTGAAAATTCGGGGTCTTGGTCGTTAATGGGTTAATAATCAGTAACAAGAAATAATAATTTTTATATTTGCAAATAAAATTAAAATTTTAACATCATACTTTGATAAAAATATAGAAATTATATTAAGTATATGGAATAATATCTCAAACTGAATCATCATTCAAATAATATTTGAAAAATCCAATAAAGATATAAGGAATTATGCATGTGCAGTGTTTCATTTAAACTATACCTATGACTATAGAAAAGGGCAATTTATCTTGGATAAAAAAAATCTCTTCTCATCGTGTAAACTCCCTCGACAGCTGTAAAACTTTGTAATATTTACAAATTCGATCTTTCAGTATCTATATATTTACATAAAATAATCTCCTATCGATACACAATCAAACAACCGCGTTTAGGTTAGAATCTCGCGTTACAGGCACGGGCAGCTCGCGTCATTTTTTACGCCTCTCGCTCTAGAAATTAATTACCGCGATCCTCGTCGTAAAAAAAGCCTGTACATTCTAAAATTAGAACGTCGTAATGATATTCAGGGAATTCGGTATACATGTATCCACAAAAGCGACGCGCACGCGGGGAATCGTTGAGATCGAAAGTTGATGCCTCAACTCGAGCAATCATTCGTTTTGACTCGGCTATAGCGATAAGGATCGCAAACTCCTCCGCTGAAAATCGAAAGAGCTCCGACTTGACAGTCGTAAGCACAGGCGCGCGCGTATATAGCCAATAACGAAAGGAACAAATAAAGCCGCACCGGAGCCAAACGCGAATCAACGGCTCGTTTGATTTCAGTGCGCTCTGCGGCAAGAGAGAGAGAGAGGAAGCTTTTTTTCTCCGCTTCTGCGTTACATACCTATGTGTATGTGTAATCGTGTTCCGTCGTGTGGGCTGTGGCGAAAGACGAAAAAAGGTTTAATTGAATAAAATTATATTTGACTCTTGGGCGGCTGCAGTTTAGCGCATTTATCATTGCCGCTCGAGCCGTCAGCTGGCTTTGTACAAACGCTCGTCCGTGTTTGGATGCGTATATACTTGGTTATGCCGTGTGATTGATTATAGCGTAGATTATCTTTTCGATTATATATAAGTACATAGACGTAGCATGGAGACGCTTTAAATTGAAACATTTCTTAATGTACATTCGAAGTTCAAAGAAATTAGTATCCATTCACACGAACGCAATATGAAAATCAGTTTTATTTCATTGCGTATAATAAATGATAAAAAGTTTGTTGAACATATTTGCAAATGTTGCTGCAAGCGGATTATGCACTTTGCTGCGCGTCTGACCTACATAACTTGCGCTCACTTTTCAATTTAGCATGTGTACTTATATTTTTAAACCAAAGCTCAATCAACTAAACAATTTATTACGATTTATCAGCTTAACCCTTAACTCCGCGACGATGTATCATTTGCGGGCTCTATAAATAAGTTTCATCAACGCGCGCAGCCAATGAATAATTTAAATTGAAAAGTCTCGAGCTTAATTGGCATTATTAATCAATGAGTATATACATCTTGAGCAATTTGTAAAATTTCATTAATACATTTTAATCGATCGAGCACATATATATGTACACTTTACTTTATTTAATTAAGTATATATTTATCTCTTGAACGAGCATCTCTCAACAGGTCTGTTCTCGGTAAAACAGAAAGGATTTTCCACCATCTGTAGCAGCAGCAGCAGCAACAGCAGCAGCGGCAAAACGAAGCGCAATATTCCGCGGACATAATGCATGTGTTGCGGTGCTGCATTCCATGCCAGAAATTTTCTTTCAGTCGAAACGAGCTTGGGTGGTTTCGCGCGCTCGCGCACAAAGACAAAAGGTATATGTGTATATATGTACATGTAGATAGCTATGGATCGAGAGGAACAAAAAAAAAGAACGTCTCGATATGCAAATAATATTCAATTGGCCAATCAACGAAAGAGTCCCGAGAGCGCCGTGACTCGCGATATCGACTCTTCCTTACTGCCTCCCTCCCACCCCAACAATGAAATGCAAATAGTCCATGAAATTACGCCCGGCGATAAGTGCATACGGATAGGACTTCGGGGCAAACATGGCCACATACCGTTATTTTTCGAGATACATATACTCTTTCGTTTATATCATGGATTCGTTCCTTTTTTTTTTTCTAATTTACAGAAATTTTCATATTGAAAAAAGTTTGATTGGTTATCCACTTATACCTATGAATTTCTTTTTTAACATCTTGATTGAAAGTACTCGGCAATATTTTTCATTAAAGTTTTACAATCTTAAGATACAAATTTTAAGAAACAATGCAATTATATAAATCGACAGATACACATGCGTGTACCAATGAAACGATCGATACGAACATACGAACTAATTTAATAATACTTTCGTAATAGAAGGTCAAAATTGATCAACATACAAACATAAGTACTTAGTTACGTAGTCCATGGATGAATTAAAAAAATCTCAAATGGGATAAGAGAAATAGTGGCCGGACGAAATATTCATTTCTCTATAGCCTTGTCAAAAATTTTGAAATCTTGATCGATTGAAAATCTTATATATCGATGATATATATTTTTATAAAAAATTGTTGCAATATTACACACAAGTCTGTAATTCGTTACTCGTACAAAAAATTCGATTTCATTGTCGGTCAGAGCGGTGAATAAAAAAAAAAAAAAAATAAGTAAGTCAGCGGCAAATTAACATTTCAAGAAAATCAGGAAAGCACGAGAAGACAACTATGAGCGCAATAAACCAAATCAAAGGCATATAAGAAAACGGACATGAGCCGCAGCAACAGCAGCAGCAGGAGGAGCAGCGGCATTAATCGTACATCACGCATCGGGGCTCGCAGATGTCGCAAATGTGCATTATAAGCCTTCCGAGAATCGCGTCGAAGAAGCCGCGGCGGCGGCGACGGCGGCGGCAGCGTGGTGTAAAAAGTGTCCGTTCGAAACCAACATAATCTCACGTTCGCGAGAAAGAGAGAAAGAGAGACGCGCGAGTCTCGAGCCACGACGAGGTATTAACGTATTATACGTCCGCTTCGGGGAAAATAGGCTATTATACGTCTCGCGGGTCTTGCGGCGTAAGGTTAGGAGCCTCGAGCTTGGCGACTAACCAGTTTTCCGCGCTCGCGCCCCGACCGGATAATTGCAAACACACGGCCGCGGAGAAAGAGTATATAAGGAAAAAGGAGAGGAAGCGTATAGAGAGTCGAATGACTGATGACGGAAGCTCTCCGCGACGAGGACTTTACCGAAAAACTGCGCGTATATCTTACCGGCCATAGGGGAGAACCTGTTCCTCTCGCTTCACCGATGTCCACCGACGATCGTCGCGTCGCCTATACAATACCGTTTTTTTTTTTTCAAACTTCTCGGACGACTGGTATGTAGGTGACTTTAATGCCCAAAGAACCCATTGCAACTCTCTTTCGCGGATTCATCCGCGTGTCAGCGTTTCTTTCCCTTTCTTCCTCTCGCGCGCGTATTATATCGTATATAGGATACCGCGGGCTCTTCGATTCCCACGAGCGTTTCTCGTCTTCTTTCCCTTCGGCCGCGTTTTTTCTTTTTCTCTATAGCCGCGCGCGCTTGTGTCGTTCGCGGTCGACGCGCCTGGAGATTCCTTTGGAGAGATTACGCCGACATCGAGATTTCTTCTCCCCGCTTCTCTGCTATGGCTTTTTTTTTGCGCGCTCTAGCGAGGCGTCGACTTTATAAATCGTCGCTCGGTATACTTTGATTACTGAATTAAAGAGCAGTTAGGCGGGATTCGTATATCGAGTTTTTCACGCTGTGTGGGTTATTATTTAGATGGGATTTAGACGAGGCTTGCGTGTGCCGTATATATACACTTTGTTGGAAGGCGCGTCTGTTCCGCGATTCGTTTTTTATTCTACGTCGAACTTTTTGCTTATACTGTAACGCTGCCTGTGGTATACTAGTAGAAAATTTAATTACTATTCCGTCTCGATAATGCGAAAGATCATTATTTACTTACGAGAAAGAAATTTAACAAACATTCCATTAACATGTCGTATTATTAAATAAATATTATTTATTTGAAGTGCAGCCAAGGTTTTTAATAATTAAAATAGCAATGCTCTGGCCTTTATAGATTACACAGATTTTTCATTCTTCAAATAAGAGATTTGAGAATGGCTGCAGACACTGCTGTATGTATCCAAATGCAAATATTTCTTGTAATATATTTAGCACTGGGTAATCCGATGTTATCGCAGTCCGCGGATGTACAACGTTTGCTTTTGTAAATCCAACTTCTTTTCTCCTTAAAAACAAACACGCACTTTTTTACGAGGCATCGTTAATGATACATTTACAGCTATACTCTAGATCCCATGGAACGAATATATATCATACAAAAGATTTACTTATCGAATCATTGTGCGTTATTGGCGATAAGAAAATACCGAGTTGACGGAAAAACACAAGGTAAAACCGATAGGAATTATATTTCTCTCCTTTGTGCGGCGAGGAACAAAAAAATATAAACAATTGAGTCATCTCGAGTTGAATCGCATATACACATTCTGATGATCAGTGTCACGATCTTCCTGAGCATATATATATATATATACAATGTGTGTGTCTTGATATCCGAACAATTGCCAAACTGCAATATATCTCAATGATAGAGAGAGAGAGAGAGAGCGAGGAGAAAAATGGGAGTAGGAAACACGGCGTTGTCGTAACATCGCGCGGTAATAATATTCAACCCTATTTTCGTCCAGTCCCATAAAAATTACGCGCCTCTCTTCGTCATTCAGCCGCGGAGAGCGACTTTTTTTCGTGGTTCCTTACGTTATAACCGCATCGGGTTTAGTCACGTCGCGGCCGCCGAGAGGCTATTCTTTATTGTTCTTAACGAGCGCCACGATGTTCTCGTGTTACGGTATATACGCGCGAGCGCCGGCTTTATCAAATACATTCGCGCGAGAACATCTAACGGCTATTAAATTCATTACTCATTTGTCATAAAATCCATTAAGTCGCTTCCTTTTTCCGTGCGCGATTAAAAAGAAGAGAAAAAAAAACAGAGAGGAAGAGGGCGACAAACATTGAGTAATAATCCCCATAACTTTCATTCAGCGCTTTGCGGTCATTATGGGCTAAAAGAGAGAAGACGAAGAAAAAAAAAGACAAGACGACGGCTCGAGTTGTATTCAGGCGTCGTAACTTTAGAAAAAATTAGCATAAAACTTTGAGAGATGGCGAGGAGAGACCTTGAAGCGAGCGCTTGGGCATTAATTATAGGATCTAGAATTATATGGAATTGAATGAGAGAGCAAGAGAGAGAGAAATAGAGAGGAGCGGCCGTAAAAGGCGAAACTAGCGCGATGTATTAATGAAATTAATGCACGCTACGCGGCTAAATAATTTATCGAATATATCAGAATTATCGCATTGTTCGTTATAGCTGCGCAGCGATAGGCTCGAGAGAGACAGAGAGAGAGCACCGAAATTTATCGTTCCTCATTGAAAAATTTCCCTTCGATCTCCTGCGAGCAGCGCCTCGCCGCATATAATATACAACAAAAGGAAACGAGAACCTTACGAATTCATTTCGCTCGTAATGTAGATATGGAGAGATATGGCATAACGGCGGTAAATATCGTTGTGAAATATATAATACTTAGCCCCGTGGGCGTGTGCAGTGCGCACAAGTTTGCGCGAGAGGCTGTCGTGAGAAAAATTAATCCGTTTGGATGTATCTCGCGAAGAGACGAAAGTAGGCCTCTTCTCTCATCCGACTATACTCTTCTTTTCAAAGGATCTTCGCGTGATTCGCATATATCTCACGGGGCCTGTCTCCCCGAAATCCGATCGATTCTTTTGTGCAAGCTGTGCGCGCGAAGAAGAAGGTCCCGGCCGGGAACGATAAATTTCGGAGATCGACCAACGGGCTTGCGCTACGTTAACCCCGTGCCACCGTTACATATAGACAGTTCCGCCTCTATATATCAGAAACAATGCACTCTTTCTGAAATATAGTCATCTCTCTCTTTTTTTTTTTTTTTTTTTGTTAAACCCCTCGCCAATGTATAAAGTCTGACCCGAATTTCGCGGTAAGGCCATTCCGAAAAAAAATTTGCAACTCTTTCCTTTTTTCGTGGTGCGCGGCTCGTCCTCTCCTGGGCAATTCCCGTTCTATATTTAAACTGCACGCTGCGCGCGGTAGATGTATATATATATATATATGTGTGTATACGATCGTTAGAGAAAAAGCAAGAGCAACTTTTACTTTTAAAGCGCGCGCGCGCGCGCGGTCGTGCGTTTAAAGGGCAATCGACTCGACTGTCTTACAAAACGTTGCGCGATGCACGCAGGCGAGTTCGGTATAAGCTCGCAACAGGATGTAATTTGAGAATGCGCGTACATATGCCCGTTCCGTTCACAAACGCATTGCGTATTAACAGCTAGAGAGAGAGAGAGAGAAAGAGAGAGCGTCGTTAGGAAAAGCAAAAACCGATTAACTTTAGATCGCGAAGGGCCCCACCCGTATCCTCGATTTCCCCAACGCGAACGCGTATACAGAGCCTTTTGAGTAACGACGCACAATTTATCCTTGCCGCAGTGTTGCGTCGAGACCGAGCAAAGACGCAACTACCGACGAGAAGAAGAAAAAAAGGCGAAGGCTGTATGCGTACGCGTAGCTTTAGGCTTGGACCGCCAAAAGAAAGGGAACTAACCGTACACGCGAAATTGCACGTTTCACTTTCGCGACCCGAAATTCAGCCTAAAAGCGACGAATCTCTGCTTTCGCAGCCGCGGAGGGTATAGGCGCGGGCTTTAAATGCTCCCGGCCCCAAGAGAGAGCGAAGAATCCATCGCAGCGTCGGCATGTCGCAAAAGGAAGAGCTGCAGCAGCAGCAGCGAAAAGAAAGCAAGGCGCTCGTGAACGCCGAAAAAAGATGCGCTCTCGTGTGTGCGTCCTAAAGAGGACGAGGGACGAGGTGCACTTTGCAGCAGCTGAGGCCTTCGTCCCATTCAGCCTGCACTCTCTCTCTCTCTCTCTCTCTTTCTCTTGCTCTGTGTTGTGCACCTCGCGCGCGGTTTTCTTATTAACCCTTAGCGCAAGAGCGCAACAAGATCGAAAGTACCGCGGTACCGGACTCCCGTGCAGCAACAGCAACAGCAGCCGCATACCTATACTCTATACACATTCTCTCTTTGTGCGCGCGCGGGCACATGTATCGGCATTCATTTCCTCTCGCGGCTTTTTTCTCTCTCACTCTCTCTGAGAGTCGGTGAAGCGCGACCTTGACTACTATATACCGCGCGTCGGCGCGCCATTAAAGTCCCGCAAAGTGCGTTGTTCCCTCGCTCCTCGCGTGCATATATCCCAGAGGCTCTGTGCGTCTGTGTTTCTGTATGTGCGCAGTCGTTAAAGCGCTAAGGGGAAAATGAAATGAAAAATTAGCATGGCAGAGAGAGAGAGAGAGAGAGAGAGAGAGAGAAAGAGAGAAGAAAGGCTGTAGCTATACGCGTTAAAGCTCCGGTATATACAGCGTATACGCGAGATGTATGCAATATCCCTATACAGTGGATGCATGCGCGGGTTGCATATATGCCGGGCGTGACGAAAGAGCCACAACAGCAGCAGCAGCAGCAGCGCCCAAGACTTCTTCTTCTTCTTCTTCTTCTGCTTCTTCTGCTTCTTCTTCTTGGCTCTCTCACTCTCTGTCTCTCGGGGTTAATGACTGGGATAGCCGGGAGCATTCTCTTCGCCTCTGCATGCGCACACGGCTCTTCTCTCCCTTTTCTTTCTCTTCGCTCTCTCTCTCTCTCTCTCGCTCGCTCAGCTGCAGCACACGACGACGTCTGCTGCGTGGGTCCTCCTACTCGATACTCGCAGCATCAGCAGCCGGGCGACGCGGGGCTATTCACTTCTCCGCCGAGGATTGGCCTCTGTGCATCCGCGAGTTATTACCACGGATTTCAGCCGCGCACCGCATGCGCTCTCTCGTACACTCGAGGATAATACCGAAGGCTGATGTTTGAATTATTGAATCTCGCACTCGGTGGACTCGTGACTATGTCCAAACAACTCCCTTTCTTTGCGCACCGCACTGCCGATCCGTTTTTTTTTTTTTTATAATATTTTAGATCGGAGATGCGGAACACGATACGATGTACGCGCGGTAATTGTTTCCTGCGAAGTTGTATAATTTGAGCGAGCTGGTTAAAATCGCGACGGCGGGGCGGGGATGAAGAAGTCAAATTTTTGGTCCGAGGCCAGTGGCCCCCGCGTGCGCCCATCATTTACTTTAAAAGTCCGACTTTTATTGCTTCGTTATATGAGAAAGTGGCCATGCAAGGAGGATGAATTAATGGAGAAAAGTGGACCCTTTTTAAACTGAGGCGAAAGCAAGAAGAAAAAAAAGCGAGGCTCGACGTCAAAATTATTGAAAGATGCGCAGTCCGTTACTGTGCTCAACGAATGATTAAACAGTTTATTAATTTCCCTTGGGAATTAAGAAGTTCATTTCCGAGAATTCCATATTTGAAGGCTATTTTTAGAATCAACCGCATTTGAGATGCGGAAAATATGAGAAGCGATAAACGCGGCGAACGGCTATTTGGATAAGAAAAACGTCTTTTTCTACTGAAATACTGCCTATGTCTCGTTATACCTTGTAATGAGCTCAATAATTGCACATTAATGCAGTAATGTTGGTTTATGCTCGTGAGATTTAATTGCCCGGTCAAATAAGAAATTTGAAATGGTCGTATATTATCGATGCCTTTCACATGGAATATTTGTCTATTTCTACTTAATATTAATTACATTCACTACTTAATACTATACTGGCCGGTAACTTTATCATTTTTTTCTACATTTTAACTATTATTTATAAATATTCCTCATTGATTTTTACAACAATTGTCTTTTTCCACTTAATAATGTATGTATATACACTTCGGCTCAATGGTGATACGATCAATTAAGTCGAAAGAACGTGTCTTAAAAATCCTTCCCGAAATAAAAATCGTACTTCATTCATACAGATTTGTTATCTTTTCACGTGCATACACTCAAGTATGAAAAAGTATCATTTTCACGAAAGAAAAAAAAAAAGATCGAACTTTCTCGCTCGACCCCCGTCTCACCTACATAAAAAAAGGAACGTTCGCAACAATAAGCGCGTACACCCGGAGCCGAAGCGACGGCAGCGCACTAAAATATTCAAAGTTATTTCTCGTCATATAAATTTGAGCGCGCGGCAGCAGGAACAGCAGCAGCAGTGGACAGGCCAGGCGAAAAAGGGTATCGGACTTTGGCGGACGTCGGATCGCCGCCACCGTCGCAGCCGCGCGCAGCGGCGTATCAAGTGTACGTGGAAGTAGCGCTCGCGCTCGAGAGAGCCTGCCTTTTATATATTTTTGACGGTCGAAAGAGAGGGCCTCTATTAAAACGTTCAAGCCCTCTCCTCGAAAAAAAAAGAGGAGCCTCTGCACCGCCGCCGCCGCCACGCGGGTATGCCGATGTCTTCGATGAGATAGCGCTCGTTCGCTCGCTCGCTCGCGCCTTGCATATATATACGCTCGCGGCCTCGTTATCCAACGGTACTTTCGCGCACGACCGACGAAATATGCTGTGGGAAGAGCTACCGGAGCCCTTCGCTTCCCTTTTTTCTTTTTTTTTTCTTTTTTATTATTTTCTTTTTACTTGTTTTGGGCATGTACAGTCGAGAGAGGGAGGAGCGAAATACTCATTTAAATTTTTGTCGTGCGAGTTTAATGACCAAGGCCGAGCGACCGGAGCTTTTGAGGGGGTTGACGGGGAGGTATAAATCAATTTGTTTTATACTTTTTTTTTCTACTTTGGTGCGGATGCTGCGTAATCGAATTGCGTGGATTTTTGCTCGATAGGTTGGATGCTACTTATTCAGTGCTCGCGAATGCCGTGGTTGCCAATATTAAATATTGTGCAATTGGGAAATTGAAGGGAGCTAGGGTATGAGGAAGAAAGCTTGTGGCAATCTCGATGTGTTACTGTTTTCGAAAAAGCGGCCAATAAGTGCGTTGTTAATAAGACGCATGCGAAGTTAATATTATATAAAAAATATGATGCGCAAAATAAAAATATGCAAATCACCGGATTTCCTTTGGCGACCGGGGCATCAAAATTACACATGTGAAGGGGCATCCGAAAATGCTCTCCGCGCTCGGGGTGGGAGAAGGGACGGGAGGGAGGGAGGGGAATAATCTAAATGCAGTTCAGACGCACTGCCAAAAATTATAAGACTTACAAATATAGCATGAAGACGATCCGGTCACTTGCGAAGTGTTGAATTCAAGAGGCTTTTAGTATACCACTTCCAAGAATCACTTTATTTTTTAAATCGAAATCACGTGTCAATTTCGGACTTAATAAGCCCCGAACTGACAAAAGTGAAATGAAACGGGAGGGAGAAGGAATGTTACGGTAAAATTGGCTGGATTATACACGATCGAACGTAAAATGATGGCTAACGCCTAAAGTTTACGAAGATTTATGCAACGGAATGACATGGATGTTTTTAAAAATTAGTTTATAGAGCGATCTTAATAAAAAATTTAAAAAAAATCGTTATCGTCGTCGTAAAAAATGTCAACTTCATGTGTTGTAGAATTTTATTTTATTTTCAACAAGCCGATATACGAATGAATTCTTCTCAATTGAATGTTCAATAAGATGTAAAACCGAGCGGAATCACGTATTTCGCATAAAGTATAACCGCAAAGTCATGACTTTTACTGCACACAAAATTCAATCTGATTTTTATCAGACTGAATATTTTGTAACGATTACCGTGCAGCACAACTCGCTCTCGCGTACGGATTTTAAAACTTCTGTCGCTAATTTACGACAAAAGAAGTGTGGTATTCTGGCTGTATATGCGAACTAAAATCAAACAAGATCGGTATCTTTATAGGAGCGTTTTTCAGCGTCCTCTGAGCGAGCTGCAGAAATTCCTCTCTATACATACTGCACCAGATATAATTTAGATCCCCCCCTCCCCACCTCATTGCCTCGAAAGGATCGTAAAATTCCGAGGGCAATTTGCACCGAATTAGAAAAAAAATATCGATTTCAATATAGTCCCGAGAGAGCCGTTATACGCGATAACTCGCCTCTGCACAAGTACCAACCGCTGCGCGCGTGCTTATCTCGCTCCGATATAAATTTCGCTCTCAACTAATAGAATCCCCATATTGCTCTCGACGTACTTAATAACCCCGGCGACATAATAATGAAAATTTTCATATACCATAGAGACACATAGGCGAGCTCCAACGCGGACCTCTGCTGCCATCATAAAGCAACTCGACAAGACAATTTCCTGGATTTATTCATGAGCATTATATTATTACGTGTTGACTTAATGAACCGTACTACCACCAGCTCACAGTCACACACACACACACATACGCTGCCTATGTAAATATTAGAATTGCGTTGAGGAAAACCTGTTATATCCACACTATACTCGTGTCCGATGCAATCGTTTAACAATGCCATAGTGCCGCGCATTGAACTTACTCTCACGGACGAGCGTATAATGCATCTCTCACACAGACGCACACATACCCAAACCCGACAAGCCGTTTTTTTAGCATGCGAGTAGGCGCGAGTGTACATAGAGATACCAAGTAAGAGAGAGAGAGAGAGAGTGGAGTCTATATACGGGGGCGCTTACGATCCTCTCTCGCGAGAGAGTGCGCGCCTATACAGGATGCACCTACATAGGCGAGCCGTGGCCAGACTGGACGCTGCACGGCGAATAAAAAGAAAAAAACGAAGGAAGAGGGAGAGGCTCGCGGCGCAGCTGCGAAACTCCCGAGTGATCGATGCTAAGGGATACGCCACGTTATATACCCATAATGCGAATGTAAGTGCACATACGAGGCGGGCGGGCGAGAGCGCGAGCTCGAGTAGTGTGTGCTTATAGGCAGTACGGGGGGCTCTTGATGGCTGTGCAGCGCCGGTGCCGCGAGAGGTTTCAATCGGCTTTTGTTGCGCGATGCACGCTTATGCGTAGTTATATATACACGTTGTTGCCTGTGCGCGTTTGTGCACCGGCCGACTCTTTGATGTGCTCTTTCATTTAGGATCGCGTGTAAGTATGTACAGAGTCTACGCGTGGATCGAGTCGCTGAACGAGGATTAATCGAATGGCGCTTCTTTTTTTTGTAAATTCGACGATCTCGTGTAGCTGTACGGCTCAGCTGTTTGGATCAGCGGTTGAAATCAGAATATTTTCAATGTTTCTTTTCTTAGCTTTTCCTCGGGGCAAATGCAATTGGTTGGAATTGGGTTGAACGAGCTAAATGGATTTGAGCGAGCCGTAGACAGAGCGGAGGCCGCGAGGAAATTGAGACGTTGAAACTGGTGCGACGTCTGCGATATACTTTTGAACTCGGTACTTTCGTTCGCTCGCTATTTGAATAATAATGTAGCGGTGAGCGAAGTGACGCGGTAACGTAATCTCTATAACTTACACTACCGATTTCGCATAATACCGAATAATCCTATCAGGCTGAGGTAACCGTAAACTCAACAAGGCCACACAGTCCCAAACAATGTATATCCTCACGTATTGATGAGATAAGGGAGTCTTGTACTACCACCGACCAGCTGATAAATCGCTACACGCGTAAGCATTTTTGAGCCGCAGCGATACATGCCTTTTCTGCAATCTCTTTTTGAAATGCGTATTTCATGTATGCTTGGAAATTTGAGAAATAAAACTGATACAGCTTCGCGTATACGGGAGGTGAAAAATAAGAATCGATTAAGGGTTGTTGCAGGATAACTAGTTTTAAAGTGGTGTCGACAACTTTTCCGTTCTCAACCGGTAGAACAACCACTGGTCGACCAAATTGCAATTCTTTTAAACAACTAATTTATTGCTTTCCATGTTCTTGAAAGAGACCTTTCATTTTTTTTTAAATATATAGTTTTTAATTCGATGAGTTTTCTGGTAGGAAATTTTCATTCGTACTATATGTGAATTCTACTTTAATATGATGGTATAATAAATTCTTATTCGTTTGGAATTCAAACAATATTGGTTTTGAAAAGTTTCAATGTTATAATCCAACCTTGATTACACCGTTTCAATGCTCAAATTAATCTGTGAATCTTTATCAATTGTCAAGATCATCAATTTTTCAAACTTTACAACGAAACACATCATGGTCCAATAAAATATCAAATTCTCCAGAGGTATAACATACGAAAGGTTAATTCCGGCAACTTAGACCATTAAACAAGACTACCTCCAAGTACTATATCTTTCATCGTACAGTATTCCAGGTGAAAGTAAAACGAATGAAACCAGCCATCGACGCACCAAATCTGGACTCGTATATATATATACTTTTTCCAAGCGAACCATCATAATTACACACCAGCATCGCATAGATATCGCGATGTATCGCCGTATAACGATATATATATATCCGCGTGATTCGAGAGACGCATATTATTTTAAATTCGGGGACTCGATTCTTTCCGAGCCTGGTCGGTTACTGCTCCCTGCTATATGCACACTCGTGCGCAAAGCACTTTGACGCAGTGAGCGGCCGTGAGGGATCGTGGCACTCTCGCTGATTATGGCACCGACGCCGCCGCGCAGCGCCTCGCTGATTAATCGCAGTGATACTTGATAGGGGAACTGTTCGATGCTCACGGCATTACCCACAACCATCATCCTTACCTTGCCCTCGTATATATATATGTATACCATGTGATGCATCCTGTTTGAATCATGAAATATATGTATATAAATAGTCGTCTTATATCTGTTGTCGGAACAACAATACGCGCGACTCATTTCAACTGCGATCCGAGTTTTCATAAGTGCAAAGTTAGAGTCGTTGAGCGTGCGTTATGTTTAGACAATGCGTATTGGCCAATTGTCTATACACTCGTATATATAAAACGGATCTAAATTATTTTCATAAATCATGTCGTACAATTGCTTTCGTCTTAATTCAAATTTTAGTATCTACGGGTGTCAAACACGCTAATTAGACAATTGCCATTTATGGATATCGTAAACTTTAAGCTATTATTGTTCTTCTTTTTCGAATCGAGTTCCATTAAGTTTTTACGAGAGATATCAAGCGCCTCTGTGGAGTTCCATTGTGATAGTACGACTCGGTCTATTGTATAAGATATTTTTAATCAAACTTCCCTTCTACCATGTAGCCTTTGTAAACACTGCGCCTGGAAATTCGCGAACTCACAATAAAACACGATCCTAACGGCATGTTCGGTATATATTATACAATATAAAAGAAAGCTCAAATCTTCACTCGATTGTATTTAAATTTTCACCTAAATACTGTCAGCGCACCGGGGCTACTTCATTTTTTTTTTTACAAATACTTCACATAAATTGATTCGACGTGGCGCAATACGCTTCTCTCGAGCTTCTTACGATCTCGGTGCAATCGCCTCTTAAAGGCGCGCGCCTCTCTCTCCCTCTCTCTCACCACGCGTGTGGATCGCTCGACGACGAGAAGCGTTGCTGCAGGACAATAAACCTAAATGTTTAATGAAGCTCTAATTGAGCCTCTCGGCTCGTGCGCGCTCGCGCGCGGAGTGACAAAAATTCTTCCCATGACACGAATAATGGAAATTTTGACCCCAAAAATTTTTCTCGCCAAGTGGAGAGTTACGAGCATAAATCATATCCAATCAGCATCACAATTTGTAAACTTGACTGCAAAGGATTCGCTTCGCCGAAGCACACACACACACACACACACACACACACATATATATACGTATACGCGGCGCCTCCTCCTATATAGACGATGCATTTTCTTATAGGCATGGCCGTCCGGCCTTGTTTGGAAAGAATCCATTTCCGTCACCTACACTAGAGGCGATTTTGCAAGCCTGTAATTTGCCAGGGAATAATGTAATAGCGCAGCGATGCCGACGGTGTGGACGTTTGAAAGGGGCTGCTTTGCCGGGGAAAAAGTGTGTGAGATATTTGAGCTGAGCGGCGCCGGGAATAAGCAATCAAATTGATATTTTAAAGCGAGAAGCAATATGAGAACATTGACTGGATTACGATTTTTAAATTGGATATATATATATATATATTGGATAAACGTCTGTATTTATGCGTCAGATTCCTCCTTTTAGCTGATTTTTTTTTACGATTCAAGGAGAGAAAAAGGCTATTCCTATTATAGCGAAGCTTAAAGCAAAGAGAAAAACGGTCGCGTTTAAATGGAAACGATAAACGAATGCATTCCATTAAAGTGGAATTCGATCTTGAGCGAATTAAGGCTATCTGCTCATTGACCAAAACAAAAGTTATACCGAGCCATAGCATTGAAAATCAATTAGTTAATCTTCTTCAATTTGATTTTTTTGCAGACTCCCTCTCGCCGCATAAAGAAGCAATAGAAAACGTATGATCATTAATCCAGCCCCGCGAGTATTGAAAATCTTCCATTTTTGATGCGAGTCTTTACGCAGTAAAGTATATAAAATATATATGTACGAAAAGAAGAAAATGAAGAAGAAGACGAAGGCAGAGAATGAGAAGGAGAAGAGGAGCCAGAAGGTCGGTGACGCGCGCGGTGGTAGCACATAAGCAGTCGCGGAGAAAAAGAGAGCAAAGTTACATGCATTTTCTCTCCTGCTCTTTCTCTCTCTCTCTCTCTCTCTCCCACTCTTTCGCTGCTTCTAAAGGTTGAGGACAAGAAAGAGTGTGAGTGAGTGTGTGTGTGTGTGTGTGTGCAGTGCGCAAGAGTAAGAGAGGAGAGACGACGTGTCGTGAAGGCAAGATCGCCATGCTTGTATATGCGCTTCTCGCTTTGCAGACTCTCTCTCTCTCTCTCACTCACTCTCTCGCGAGTATAGTCGCACATATAGGCAGCATCGTAATGCACATGCAGCTCGCATACTCTCTTCAATTTTGTCTCTTCTCTTTACTTTAACTCGGAATCACAGCTTTAGAATTTATTCGATGGTCGATTCTTACACGATTCGTGCTGAATTTCGAAGGTCTTTTCAGGGGAATTTATATAGATATATTTTATATATCGACTCCGCCTGTACACCTCCTGCAAATTACCTGCAATACGCTCTAATCTAACAGCTGGTCCGATTTTTTCCGATCGCGCTATATGTTACAATACGAACGAGAGCAAGAGCGCAAAACAATTGGCAAGAATACAAATATGTATTATTAAATATTTAGTATTGTGCATTGTTATTGGCACTAACATTATACATAGAACTATCCATTGTTGTAGATATATACGGCCAACCTGTAATAACCAGCGCCTCGTACACAATGCGAATTACAGTCCTTAATCCATTTGGACGCCCGGTATATTTTTATTGAATTCTCTCGGTAAACAGTTAACCAATAGATAATACCACGATAATTTTCACATTTTCCAAGGAAACGCAGCCTTTCCACAAAGTCACGAGTAGTGCTCTTGGATTCTCCAAACGAATTAAAATAATCACACGCTTTTCACTTACACCGTACCGCCAGTGAATAATTATTAGAAATAAAAGACCCCGCACACACGCACATTAACACACAACGGGCTAAATTAATTTCATAGTTGAGAGGCCAGCAGAGAGAGAGAGAGAGGCTTCGCGCGTATTTCGAGAAATTCACACGCGAGTATATACTCGAAGGATACATCCAACCTTATACCCTTTCGCGTGTACGCGATACTCTTCTCGCCGAGCGCTCTTTTCACGCGAACGAAACCAAAAAGAGAAAAGAAAAAGGTGGTAGCCGCGCGGAGCTAATAACTTTTCGACCCCTATAGGCGTGTTTTAAAACGGCGCCGCGGTGTGAGAAGATGCGCCAGATATATATGCACGCATGGATGTATATATACGGTAATGCTTTTAAACGGTCGCTGCCCCGCTACCGCGCGCAACCGCTACCGCGCCAAATTATACCGATGCGTTCGGCAATTATTGTGCATTCACTTTTTTCGCGCAGTGTTGCGATTACCGCGGTAGGTTACAGTGTGCGTGTGTGTGGGTACAATCTTTTTTTTATACTCGGACTTTGCGAGAGCTCCCTCTCTCTCTCTCTCTGTCTTTCTGTTTCTCTCGTGTTAACGTAAATCTTGGTGCTCGCTTGGGAAAACGGTCTTGTTGAGTGTGACTGATGACTGCACGCGAGATTCTCGCCGCGCTTCTCTCTCTCTCTCTCACCCTCTTTTTCTTTTTATACATACAAAGATACTAATGCGCGCCTGATTTAATGGAATTTTTCGGAGCTTTAGTGTTCCGCGCATGCATATTATACTCGTCTATTTTTCAGAGATAGAGAAGTTATGCACCGTAAATTAATCATCGACGTGACAGTTTATACTATGAGTTTATTAAATTCTTCCCGGAATAAAGCGATAAAAATCAGTAGTGCATATATATGTTGCGCTTTTAGTGGT